>LBNU01029282.1:27702-57222 GCA_014162995.1 Artemisia annua
ATATATATATATATATATATATATATATATATATATATATATATATATATATATATATATATATATATATATATATATATATATATATAGTGTAACTTTATTTTCAGAACCCTGTTAAGTGCGAGAACTGCGAGAACTCTTTTTGAACCGTTAGATCATCAAATCAATGGATGGGATGATGTGTGCCATTTCTGTCATTAGAGAAAAGATTAGGAAACTTTGTAAACAATTGAAAAAGCATGGACATTTTAATAAGGGCAATAAGGGTATTACACGAAAAAATCAAAAAAAATAAAAGTCGGTCATTATTTGCAGAGGTTATTAGGGTTGGTCAATCATAAAACCGTCCTTATATTTAGGATCTGGTGATTCTTTATCAAAGGCCAAAATCACAACCCACCACAAGTAATTGCTCTATTTGTCGACTGAAAAACCACAACCACCAGTATGATCCCGAAATCAGTATTCTTCCTATATTCACGTCTCGATCAACATCTATAAATCGATCCATTGTTGGACTTTTGTACAACGAACCTAAGGTAAATCATTATTTGCTTTATCATTTTGTAAGGGTGATTTAATATTAAATATCACAATTGAATATGTGACAAGCGAACCCATTTTTTATAATCTCGCGGTCTGATGATATAAGGTTCATATGTAAATGTGATTTTAAATATTATAGTTATTATTTTCGAATTGGCTTTTGTTAACGTGGATATGGTAATTTGTATTTAGTTCAATTTTGATTGGTGATTTAATGGTCTTGAATTCATTAAGGGTTAATGGTCATTGTCATTTGGTTGTATTCATAAAAAATAGGTATCACAATTTTATATAGTAAAAGTATGTAGTGTTTTTTGTTAAAAACAATTTTTTTTACGTCTTATGGAATTTGGCATTGGTGCGTATGTGGAGAGTAAATTTTTATAAGCTTTTAAATATGTTAAATTATTATAAGACCATGTATAATATGTCTTTATTTAAATGTATACATTCTCTTTCTGTTCGTATTCGAAATCGTTAAAAGGTAGTTCTTTATCTTTCTATTTTATAGAAGTATAATTTTGTATTAACTTTGATTCATCAGATAGAATCAAATATATTATATTAGGCGTAGAAAGATTAGATGATAAACTTACACATCAGTAAGTGTGCATATGTGTTACGTAGTAGAATTTTTGTATGTGTCTAAAGTGGTGTGCATATGGTTCATATAAAATCAAAAATAAATGGATGAATATATGTTTTAAATTGTGTATATGTGCATGTATGTTCTTTGAAGGTGTGCGCATATGTTTTAAATTGTGTATATGTGCTTTTATGTTCTTTAAATTGTTTGTGGTTTAATTGTTTTTGGGTATGTTTGTACCAACTTAATGAAGATGGTAATCGCATTGAAGTTCTAGAAGTGGATGCACACATAAATACATGATGATAATAAGCGGCGTTTGGAGAAATACGATTTTTGAAGGCGTGCATGTATGTTCTTTGAAGGTGTGCGCATATGTTCTAACAACTTTGATGAGAATCTGGAAGTACACATGTTCTAACAAATTATTTTACGATCTTAGGAAACTTAGGAAACTTTAATGTTGAGTTGTGTGATGATGTGGTTTTATTTTGTTATTTTATTTTGTCATACTATGCTATAATCTAATCCAATTATTTTACGATCTTAGGAAACTGGAAACACACATGTTCTTTGAAGGAGTGCAAATATGTTTTCTGAAGGCGTGCACACATGTTAGAATGAATTTGATGAGAAACTTCAAATACACATAATCTTGAAGACGGCACATATGTTCTTGAAAGACGTGAACATATATGTTTCTAATGAATTTGATGAGAAACTTGAAATATTGTATGTTCTTTGAATTCGTGCACATATGTTCTTCAAAGACGTGCACACATGTTTGAATAAATTCAATGAGAAACTTCAAACACACGTTCGTGAAGACGTGCACATATGTTCTTGAAAGGCGTGCAAATATGTTTGATACATTTAAATTTATATTGTATTTTATTTGATATCAATTTTGTGTATAATATTCATGGCTTGTCATTAATCAAAAGGTTATACGTATAGCTTTTATGTTATTGGTTTTAGCTGTAAAAGTTGAAAGAATGTACTATAACCATAAATGCAACTAACGTTTTAAGCAGCAAAAGACATTTAAAGTTTGAATAATTGTATACAAGAAACACATTTAAAAGTAAAAACACATATGCACTTGACTTTTTTGATAAATGCATGCTCGAAAAAAAATAATAAATAAATAAATAAATAAATAAAAAGATCCTAAAATTATGGGATTTTAAAAAACGAATTTAATAAAAAAATTCATAAATAGTATAGAAATTGTCTTTTACTATTATACCCTTTTGATTAAATAAAAATCATTAACATTTAAAAAAAATATGATTGGTCTAGGAGAGTTCTCGCAGTTCTCGCGCTTAAGAGGGTTCTGAAAATAAAGCTCCCCTATATATATATATATATATATATATATATATATATATATATATATATATATATATATATGTTTACACATTTTATGATTATCGATAATAGTAATAATATATTATTTACCGATTTTATTTATCGTAAAGCAAATACACATTAATAAAAGGAAAATGATAAACGGGCCTAATTAAATGGACCTAAAAGTGAACCTACCGCATAAATGACTTGTACAGTTTACAAGTCCAGTAGGTCCATTTTAGCTCCACTCTAAAAAAAAATAACTTGTATTATACAATTGTCTTTTAGGTGATACTTTATGAGCAAGGTATGAGGGTCCTCCCCGTCCATATATATACAGACATACATTTTCATACTATCTCATCCTCCTTTGTATGGTACTAAACCAACACTAGATACTTTCATACATTAACATGCTAAAGTAACATACTGTGAGCATAACTTTCTCTATGTACCAAACTACCAATCCACCCCATCATCATGAGTTTTGTTCATGTCATCTTCTTGATCAACATCATGGTGTTCATCATTGTTGTATCTCATTTTCAGCTTCTTTCAGGTAACATCATATATACCCTTTAATATCAACAGTAGAAAATCTTTGCCACAACTTAAACATATGTTTATAATGTTTACAATGTTGACTCAAATAGGTTCATATTCAACAAACAAGTATTTTCAAAGTTACAATTGGAGAGATTACAACACAAGTGCAAGAAGTTCAGCTTTGAAACAAGAAGAGGCATTCCAAACTCATAGAAAGCTTCTTTTTCAAGGTAAAATATTGAACTTTATTATGTAAAGTACAACTAAAGATGCTTATTGTACAATATGTGGGCTTTATTACTTACTGGGGTATGGTAACATTCCTTTTCCAAATTTTGTTTTGTGTCTTTTTACTCTTTTGCTCAATGGTGTTGAATTTTGATACAAGGTACAACCAAAATGACATAGTACAATTTATGTGAATGCTAGCATTTTGTACTCTATTTTATTGCACTTTCTAATTTGACCATTTACGAATTCCTTAATCAAAGTTATCCTAATTAGAGGTCTGAATATGAAACCTCTAACGAGGATATTATGATGCTTAACCACTAGGGCGCGCACCATAGTTTATTGCATTACTTATTTACTTATATAGCAACTTCATAATTCCATACTCTAGAGGGTCCTGTCCGTCTCTTTTTCATTTTATTTTTAACAAAAATGATAGGTCAAAACTGGTAAGGTATAACTAAACAAGCACGTAGTACAAATACTTGCACTCTACATAACATAATGCTGCAAGACTGCAATACCTAAATATGGGTACTGTATGATTTTTCATGGTGATTTCTTCTACACAAATGTTAGTTGTAATTTGACAAAGTTTCAACTGAACATGCACATGGTACAACTTGTATCATGTGCACTACATTACTTATTTGGTTACTGAAACCTCAAATGTGTTATCTGTCTTTTTTCGTTTTCTTTCTTTTACATATATGGTAGTTGAAATTTAACAATGTGCAACTAAGAATGCACATGATACAGTTAACGTCATGTGAAAGTTTATACAGCGTTTTCAATTCATGCATTACTCATTTGGCAACATAAACCACTAATAGATCGAGTCTGTGTTCGTTTCATTTACTTTCTTCTACACGTCTGGCGAGCGTTATTTGACAAATGACGATTACAACTAAAGATGTACGTCGATACAACTTATTTGGTCATGTGCAGTCGTGCACCTTACTCCTTTTATAATATTTACTCATTTGGTACCATAAAACGCGTAGTCGCGTAGGTTATGTTTCTGTTCTCATTTTATTTCTTCTACTAGTCGTAAATGCACAAAAATACAGCAAACTTGAATTCTAGCACGAAAAGACACATAGTACGTTTAGTTTAATTAGTTGAGTGACGTTTTACCACTATACTCCTTTAGTTACTTTATATAACGTTGCTTTCACCAAATGTGTTTATGTGTATTTACTCGTTTTCGTTTCTTCTAGTTGTAATTCGTCAAAGTACAACAAACATGTACATGATAGAACTTAACAGTGGAAAAAAAAAATGACTAATAGCATTTTCAACTTGGATTTTGCAAAAACACAATCAGGGTCTTCTTGTACAGCCAGAGACTTGAGCATATCACAAAGCAAAGGGTCAACAACAGGGATACCACACTACATAGTCCAAATAGTGAACACATGTGTTTCATCATCTGGATGTGCACCTTCANAAAACCAAAATCGCATACAAATATTCTTTTGATTTTTATGATGGGTTTTAAGTTTGTTCTTAAACAAATGAAACCCACAGGTATTCAACTTTCAATGGACTTGCAATTGAAGCAAGAAAATTGATAATTTATGTTAAATTCTCAATAAGAAAAAGTTGTCATATTGTTTTATGGATTTAATGTTCAAACCTAGGAAAACCCAAATCATAATGAAGCCTAGAAAAATTTATGCATAGATAGTTAATTTAGGAAAATATTTTGAATTCAAAGTTACTCTAGTTTATGTTATTTGGGGAGGTGGGATTCAGTATTGTGATCAGATTGATTGATCATTTCATAAGATTTTGAGAATTCTACTTTAATGCTGGGTCAAAAAGGCTAGACTGGTGTTTATCACACATGAGAAGACACAAATAATGCTTTTTGCAGTGTTTGTGTCTCTTCTTCTCACATTTTGCAGACTTATGTCTCATTCATCACATCCACACTCCACACACCACTTCAGTGTTTGTTTTCTGAGAGAAGCAGAAGTGACAAAGCTTATATGACAAAGGGGCAATTTAGATACTGTCAGCAAAGAGGACAGAAACATATATAAAGGGCATTTTTGTAATTGTTTACATTTTTTAAGACATGTAGATTGAGATGTATCGGACAAACTTATGTTTGTCTAAAACATCTGAATCCACATGAGTCGTAGAAGAATAACTTTCGGGACACAATGAGAATGATGTTCCGGACAAACTTTCGGAACACAATGAGAAACTTGGACTGAGTCAAGTGAATGTGACTATTGCATCTGTATGTAGACTATTGAGAAAATATTATAAAAGGTGGCAACTTTGTAAATTATGAGAGAGAATTCTTGAAGCATTCTGTATTGTTTTAAATGCTATTTATATTTTATATTTTAGATCATGCATTTGTCCACTGATTTTAGTTTGCTGAGGGTTCTAAGTTATGACTTAATTTGTTCAATTGACAGATTGCCTACTGCATTTTATGGTTTGACTATTTTTCAAAGATTCTCAAGAAATTACCCAATGTATACCATGGTTAATTTCTATAAATAGATAGAAAGATGCAAATAATATGACTAGTCATTTTCAAGATTAGATTTGCATAGTGCATCTAGACATCTAGTTAGCAACAATTAATATTGTTAGCCAGGAAGAAGTAGCAACACAAAATCAATGCAATTTTAGTGTAAATCTTGGACTGTACTCATCAATGTCCCATGTGAACAAAGAGTAAAAGCTAGATCATACATCCATGCATGAACACACACATGAAGTTCCTAGGTGACAAAGGTAAGCGTGTTGACATTAATTAATTATCAAAGGACATTTAAAACCAGAAAACTTTTTTTATACAGATTTGATGTTTATAATTTAGTATCATCCTGAAAGATCCTTGTAAGCTATCATCCGAAATTTAAGTGGTAATATCCTGCAAAATGCACAACTAAACACAATTAGAAATCCAAAAATCGTAAAAATATCAAATTTGCTGTAACATTTGACTCATTTTAATCATATTTTAAGAACCTTTCTAAGTGTAAGCTTTTAGAAAAGTAAAAGGGCATTTGGTTGGAGAAATTTCTTAATTTTCTATTTTAAGTTTTGTAAAAAGATTGAGGGGATTAAATTTCCACAAAACTTAGAAAATGCCTTCATGTGACATTGTTTTTTATTTTGAAGAAAAAAGTAGGAGTTGCAAGGGAAACGAGGAAAAAATTTATAGTTTCCTTGTTAAGTTGGGAAATGCATGTCTTGTGTTTTCAGAAAATGTGTTAGAGAAAAGTTTGATTTGAACACAATATCTATTTTACTTGTTCTGTACAAAACATTTTATAGAAAACAAAGTGTTTTCTTTCAACTAAACGCACCCTAAATATTTTCTTTTAAATAAAAACTAAATTACAATAATTGTTAGAGGTAAAAACTAAAGTAGTTTTTTCTAGTCCCCCTCCTAGGAAGGCGTTGATTTGGGATAATGTTGTTTCCTAATCTTATTTGTGGATTTCTTCTAGAAATCATAATTTTAAATTTAGTTTGGTAGGCTGGTTGCAAAAACCTATAGCTACTATATCTTCTTTGTAATTTTTTCTAGCTTTTATTAGTTTTAATATAATGCCGCCAGTTCAAAAAAAAAAAAAAAAAAAAAATCTAAATTTTGTTAACAATTTACTAAGCAAGCTTAAATTTAGAGTTAATAATGAAAATGGTTTAGCTGTTGCATTCAATAAAACTTAAAAATGGTTCTAAATGGGTCTGAGTCTAGATAGGTTTTGGTCTAGTCGAAAAGATTTTTTCTTTCATTTTTTTTTTTTTTTTTTTTTTTTTTTTTTTTTTTTTTTTAAAATAAAAAAAAAGGAAAAAAAAAAACTTTTAATCATTAATGGCCACTTTTTAATACCTAAATTCGAGTTGCAATTTCCAGTGGTTGTGTAGGTTTGTTCTTTTATCATTTTAGTTTTTGTTTATTCAGTTAGATTGATTTTTATTGTTGTGTTATTTTGAGAATTGNTTTTTTTTTTTTTTTTTTTTTTTTTTTTTTTTTTTTTTTTTTTTTTTTTTTTTTTTTTTTTTTTTTTTTTTTTTTTTTTTTTTTTTTGTAAAATATGAAAAAAGTGAAAGAAAAAACAGAAAAAAAATGTAATTCTTTTTGACCCGCTAGACCCGTTGGGTAATATATAATTACAAATTTATAAATATTTAAGAAGACACAGCTAGATCGATCTCTTACTAAATATTTTACAAATGGGTCTCAAATTGGCAAATTGCCAATAGACAACTTTTGTGTTGAAACGAAATATTATTTGGGCTTCTTAAACATTACAGTACTACGTACTCTTTATATGGACCGTGAACCCTTGTTAGAAGTATATAGCCTTCTTTGGGCTTTTTAGAACCAGAAGCTATGGGCTTGTGAACAAGACCTTTTATTCTTTTAAAGGTTTGTTAAACGTGATATTTATTTATGAAGGGCTACTTTATCTCACTTGTATAACTTTGGGGAACAACATGTAAATTTTTGCTCAGTTTGAAGAATAGTAGTTAAACAGACATATCCACAGACCCTTTAGTTGTCTTCAATGGCTTTCAGCTTGTCTTGCCATGCTGCTGTTTTCAACTGTATGTACTAATATTTCTCAATAACTATATATACACAGGTAGACAACTATGATATATATGACTGAACCTATGTTTTTGTTTTGAATATATATAGGCAAAGTGAATGCTAGCATGAACAAATCCCTTGATAAAGTTAAGGATTTAGTTGTAAGAAGTAAGGTTCCTTCAATTACAACTTTCCCACAAATATCACTTCAGAAAGGCAATTGGGTCAAGCTTATTTGTGGTGCTAGTTTTGAGGTAATTTATATTGGTAATTTTGCAGCTAAGTTTTTATTTCATTGTTACTGTTTTCGATATAATCGGTTTCACCCTCACTTTTCATGTATAGTTGAATCATTTTTTAAGAGTAGAACTTTGAGGTAATTGTGCATTTGTGCCATTTAGCTTAGTTACGATTTGACAATTATACCACGTTAGACCATACAAAAAGTACCCAAAATTATAATTTTATTCAACTGCTGATTTTGAAAATTGAAAGCCAACGCATTTCAAATGAGTTAATGAGCATTTAACCTTCATACTTCTTTTTTGTTGGGTAACCGTGGTTCCTGACTTTATGGCCGACTAATCCACGGGGCTTGAGCCCACCGCTACGGAGCTCAAACCAAGTAAATCCCTCCCCTTTAGAAAGGCTGGTGTGGCCACTTCAGGGTTGTTTGCACCAAACGGGATTCGAGCTTGAGACCTCTCACATTTTAGTGATGATATTCACAAAGCTTTTATCGACTTGGCCACCCCTGCGTGGTCATCATACTTTGTGATTGGTAAAAGGAAATCATGATTCATGCCAACATCCAATACAAAACTGTGTAGGATTTGCAAGGATTGGAATGAGTATACAATGCTCTTTTGTGTTTAATTGATAAATACATGTTTTTATTTTTCATAACTGATTCTTGCAAGTGCTGTTTTCTGCGTTTTTGTGAGCTTGATGAAAGTCAGTAACTTTACTTCATATTTAACTTTTTCCATTGATATTTCTAGTTTATTAGCTTGCAAGTATTATCTAAGGTAAAACTCTATAGCATAGATCAATATGGTTATAGGTTCATTATCTATAACCAGAGTCATTCATGTCAATGTTGAAGTAAAAAGTGGCTAAGTTGAGTACTAAAAGAAGTGAATGATGTTTGTAACCAATGCACCTAGCCTTGTCATAAGAAAAGCATTATAGCAGCAAACATCGGCAAGAAGTACTAACTACTAAGCCAATCATTCTTGATGGTTTTGTCGAAAGCTAAAGCCAATTACAATGATTGGTAAACATTGATTGTTCTGTATAAAAGTCAATGTCAAATTTGCATTTAGAAAATGACTGATTTGGCAGCTAATGTTAAACTAATTCTTTATCTTTTATCTAGGAGGTAACTTTTTATTAGATCTTTTACCAAATATTGAGTTTTGATTTCAGGATGTTGCGGATATTAGAAATCTTTCTCTTGTTTACACTCTGGCTGGAGGTATAGAAACCATTTTCATTTTATCATCAATTTTTTTCGAATTATGAGAATGAGTATAAATCTTGTAGTGAAGTTTAATAATTTTCATATTGGAACTGTTATAGTTTTGACTTCTATCCACAAACTATTTTTAGTTTTTTACATTGAGTCATTGGCACATGTTTTTGTGTATATATTGTAGTTGATTGTATTGATTGTGCCGCTGATGGGTCAGTGGTGAATGCGGTGAATGAAGGGATCAATGCAGCAAGATCTATCTTGCCTATTAGAAGGCCTTGGGTTATGATAAGTGTCAACGATGATGAGGATCTTCATTTCCGCAAAGCCGGTATCTTTTCTTTATGGTTTAAGTCCCATGAACAATTTCAAGTTGTAATTTTCATACTTTGACTAACTTTCTCTTATTATAACAGAATTTGATCCAGATGATTGTCCAGTAGACTGCTCAAGACCATGTGAAAAGATATGTCCTGCTAATGCAATATCTTTTCAGTCTGCACTTGAGGTCCTTTCCTTCATCTTGAATATTGCTCTTCTATAAGCAATAAATTTACTAAACTTTCAATTCTACTGGTATATATATGTTTACACATTTTATGATTATCGGTAACAGTAATAATATATTATTTACCGATTTTATTTATCGTAAAGCAAATACACATTAAATAAAAGGAAAATGATAAACGGGCCTAATTAAATGGACCTAAAAGTGAACCTACCGCATAAATGACTTGTACAGTTGCACAGCTGTACAAGTCCAGTAGGTCCATTTAATTAGGTCCACTTTAAAAAAAAAAATAAATAACTTGTATTATACAATTGTCTTTTATGTGATACTTTATGAGCAAGGCATGAGGGTCCTCCCAATCCATATATATACAGACATACATTTTCATACTATCTCATCCTCCTTTGTATGGTACTAAACCAACACTAGATACTTTCATACATTAACATGCTAAAGTAACATACTGTGAGCATAACTTTCTCTATGTACCAATCCACCCCATCATCATGAGTTTTGTTCATGTCATCTTCTTGATCAACATCATGGTGTTCATCATTGTTGTATCTCATTTTCAGCTTCTTTCAGGTAACATCATATATACCCTTTAATATCAACAGTAGAAAATCTTTGCCACAACTTAAACATATGTTTATAATGTTTACAATGTTGACTCAAATAGGTTCATATTCAACAAACAAGTATTTTCAAAGTTACAATTGGAGAGATTACAACACAAGTACAAGAAGTTCAGCTTTGAAACAAGAAGAGGCATTCCAAACTCATAGAAAGCTTCTTTTTCAAGGTAAAATATTGAACTTTATTATGTAAAGTACAACTAAAGATGCTTATTGTACAATATGTGGGCTTTATTACTTACTGGGGTATGGTAACATTCCTTTTCCAAATTTTGTTTTGTGTCTTTTTACTCTTTTGCTCAATGGTGTTGAATTTTGATACAAGGTACAACCAAAATGATATAGTACAATTTATGTGAATGCTAGCATTTTGTATTCTATTTTATTGCACTTTCTAATTTGTCCATTTACGAATTCCTTAATCAAAGTTATCCTCATTAGAGGTCTGAATAAGAAACCTCTAACGAGGATATTATGATGCTTAACCACTAGGGCGCGCACCATAGTTTATTGCATTACTTATTTACTTATATAGCAACTTCATAATTCCATACTCTAGAGGGTCCTGTCCGTCTCTTTTTCATTTTATTTTTAACAAAAATGATAGGTCAAAACTGGTAAGGTATAACTAAACAAGCACGTAGTACAAATACTTGCACTCTACATAACATAATGCTGCAAGACTGCAATACCTAAATATGGGTACTGTATGATTTTTCATGGTGATTTCTTCTACACAAATGTTAGTTGTAATTTGACAAAGTTTCAACTGAACATGCACATGGTACAACTTGTATCATGTGCACTACATTACTTATTTGGTTACTGAAACCTCAAATGTGTTATCTGTCTTTTTTCGTTTTCTTTCTTTTACATATATGGTAGTTGAAATTTAACAATGTGCAACTAAGAATGCACATGATACAGTTAACGTCATGTGAAAGTTTATACAGCGTTTTCAATTCATGCATTACTCATTTGGCAACATAAACCACTAATAGATCGAGTCTGTGTTCGTTTCATTTACTTTCTTCTACACGTCTGGCGAGCGTTATTTGACAAATGACGATTACAACTAAAGATGTACGTCGATACAACTTATTTGGTCATGTGCAGTCGTGCACCTTACTCCTTTTATAATATTTACTCATTTGGTACCATAAAACGCGTAGTCGCGTAGGTTATGTTTCTGTTCTCATTTTATTTCTTCTACTAGTCGTAAATGCACAAAAATACAGCAAACTTGAATTCTAGCACGAAAAGACACATAGTACGTTTAGTTTAATTAGTTGAGTGACGTTTTACCACTATACTCCTTTAGTTACTTTATATAACGTTGCTTTCACCAAATGTGTTTATGTGTATTTACTCGTTTTCGTTTCTTCTAGTTGTAATTCGTCAAAGTACAACAAACATGTACATGATAGAACTTAACAGTGGAAAAAAAAAATGACTAATAGCATTTTCAACTTGGATTTTGCAAAAACACAATCAGGGTCTTCTTGTACAGCCAGAGACTTGAGCATATCACAAAGCAAAGGGTCAACAACAGGGATACCACACTACATAGTCCAAATAGTGAACACATGTGTTTCATCATCTGGATGTGCACCTTCAAATATTCATCTTCATTGTGGTTGGTTTGCCTCAGCAAGAATAGTCAACCCAAGATTCTTCAAGAGACTTTCTTATGATGATTGTTTAGTCAATGGTGGTCAAATGTTGAGGACTGGCCAAATGATCAGTTTTTCTTACTCAAATTCTTTTATGTACCCAATCTCTTTAAAACATGCAAGATTCTGCTAAACTACTAGATTTTGTACCCAAGAAAATTCCATTGTACATCAGTATTTCTTTTGTTAAATATAGTTACAACTACTAAGTAATTAATCGCATACTACATTTTTTTTTTTTTTTTTTTTTTTTTTTTTTTTTTTTTTTTTTTTGGGTTGATAATTCTACTATTTGTGGGATAGACAAAAAGGTCCAAGTAGAACTAGAATCAAACTAGTCGCGGTATGTGAAGCTATCCATGCGATGTACAATTCAAGTCCCTTTGTTAAAACATGCATAGAGTTCTATAATGGTGCTCCTTATTGCGAGTTTGATCAAACAAGAAGCTAATTAGTCAAATCTTGTAAGAAACCAAAATCGCATACAAATATTCTTTTGATTTTTATGATGGGTTTTAAGTTTGTTCTTAAACAAATGAAACCCACAAAGGGTATTCAACTTTCAATGGACTTGAAGCAAGAAAATTGATAATTTATGTTAAATTCTTAATAAGAAAAAGTTGTCATATTGTTTAATGGATCTTAATAAGAAAAAGTTGTCATATTGTTTTATGGATTTAATGTTCAAACCTAGGAAAACCCAAATCATAATGAAGCCTAGAAAAATTTATGCATAGATAGTTAATTTAGGAAAATATTTTGAATTCAAAGTTACTTTAGTTTATGTTATTTGGGGAGGTGGGATTCAGTATTGTGATCAGATTGATTGATCATTTCATAAGATTTTGAGAATTCTACTTTAATGCTGGGTCAAAAAGGCTAGACTGGTGTTTATCACACATGAGAAGACACAAATAATGCTTTTTGCAGTGTTTGTGTCTCTTCTTCTCACNTTTTTTTTTTTTTTTTTTTTTTTTTTTTTTTTTTTTTTTTTTTTTTTTTTTGGGTTGATAATTCTACTATTTGTGGGATAGACAAAAAGGTCCAAGTAGAACTAGAATCAAACTAGTCACGGTATGTGAAGCTATCCATGCGATGTACAATTCAAGTCCCTTTGTTAAAACATGCATAGAGTTCTATAATGGTGCTCCTTATTGCGAGTTTGATCAAACAAGAAGCTAATTAGTCAAATCTTGTAAGAAACCAAAATCGCATACAAATATTCTTTTGATTTTTATGATGGGTTTTAAGTTTGTTCTTAAACAAATGAAACCCACAAAGGGTATTCAACTTTCAATGGACTTGAAGCAAGAAAATTGATAATTTATGTTAAATTCTTAATAAGAAAAAGTTGTCATATTGTTTAATGGATCTTAATAAGAAAAAGTTGTCATATTGTTTTATGGATTTAATGTTCAAACCTAGGAAAACCCAAATCATAATGAAGCCTAGAAAAATTTATGCATAGATAGTTAATTTAGGAAAATATTTTGAATTCAAAGTTACTTTAGTTTATGTTATTTGGGGAGGTGGGATTCAGTATTGTGATCAGATTGATTGATCATTTCATAAGATTTTGAGAATTCTACTTTAATGCTGGGTCAAAAAGGCTAGACTGGTGTTTATCACACATGAGAAGACACAAATAATGCTTTTTGCAGTGTTTGTGTCTCTTCTTCTCACATTTTGCAGACTTATGTCTCATTCATCACATCCACACTCCACACACCACTTCAGTGTTTGTTTTCTGAGAGAAGCAGAAGTGACAAAGCTTATATGACAAAGGGGCAATTTAGATACTGTCAGCAAAGAGGACAGAAACATATATAGAGGGCATTTTTGTAATTGTTTACATTTTTTAAGACATGTAGATTCAGATGTATCGGACAAACTTATGTTTGTCTAAAACATCTGAATCCACATGAGTCGTAGAAGAATAACTTTCGGGACACAATGAGAATCTGATGTTCCGGACAAACTTTCGGGACACAATGAGAAACTTGGACTGAGTCAAGTGAATGTGACTATTGCATCTGTATGTAGACTATTGAGAAAATATTATAAAAGGTGGCAACTTTGTAAATTATGAGAGAGAATTCTTGAAGCATTCTGTATTGTTTTAAATGCTATTTATAATTTATATTTTAGATCATGCATTTGTCCACTGATTTTAGTTTGCTGAGGGTTCTAAGTTATGACTTAATTTGTTCAATTGACAGATTGCCTACTGCATTTTATGGTTTGACTATTTTTCAAAGATTCTCAAGAAATTACCCAATGTATACCATGGTTAATTTCTATAAATAGATAGAAAGATGCAAATAATATGACTAGTCATTTTCAAGATTAGATTTGCATAGTACATCTAGACATCTAGTTAGCAACAATTAATATTGTTAGCCAGGAAGAAGTAGCTACACAAAATCAATGCAATTTTAGTGTAAATCTTGGACTGTACTCATCAATGTCCCATGTGAACAAAGAGTAAAAGCTAGATCATACATCCATGCATGAACACACACATGAAGTTCCTAGGTGACAAAGGTAAGCGTGTTGACATTAATTATCAAAGGACATTTAAAACCAGAAAAGTTTTTTTTTTATACAGATTTGATGTTTATAATTTGGTATCATCCTGAAAGATACTTGTAAGCTATGATTTGGTATCATCTTGCAAAATGCACAACTAAACACATTTAGAAATCCGAAATCGTAAAAGTATAAAAAATGCTGTAACATTTGACTCATTTTATTCATATTTTAAGAACCTTTCTAAGTCTAAGTTTTTAGAAAATTACTCTCTTCGTCTCAAAATATAAGTCCGTTTTAACTTTTCAAAAGTCTTTTTATTCAAAGTCCTTAATTATTTTTTTTGTGTTATATAATAATTGAAGCAAAATATATAAATGGATTTGTGTTTACTTTTCATCAAGTATTATATAATACAGAAAAGACTTGGAAAAGTAAAAAATGGACTTATATTTTGGGACGGAGGGAGTAAATATTTTGTTTTTTTTTAATAAAAACTAAATTACAATAATTAATTGCTAGTACTATTTTGTCATTAAAAAGTTGTTAGAGGTTTTGCCCAAAAAAAAAAAGGTTGTTAGAGGTAAAATTTAAATTTTGTTAACATGCAGTTACTAAGCAACCTTACATTTAGAGGTAATAATGAAAATGGTTTAGCTGTTGCATTCTGTAAAAATCTAGGATGCACGGAAACTCTGCCGGGATGTCGTATCACATGTACAGACGTCCTGGAAAATGGAAACGCCTGGGAAACGTCTCCGACAAAAGTGGAAACGTTTCTTCAATTGAGGTACGCCGATCCTTAAGAAACGTTTGGAGAAATGTTTTTGGCTAAAAAAGTCACCTTTCCTATGGCCCAGTAACTAAAAGGCTTTAATTTTAATTAAAGTATCTAATTTTCAAATCGGCAGAAGACAAATTGTGTATAAATTCATAACTCACGGCTCATCAACTTCAAATCGTCCAGAAATCATAATCATGATTCTTCATCTCTGATTCCCAAAAGTTGGAAACTGCAACTAATTGATTTTTTTTTACTTGCACATTTTTTGGGAAGACAATTTGATAGTTAAGAGTTTTTAATTGATGATTATAAGTAATATTTGTTTGGATTTTTGAATGTTTTGTAAATTTTTTAGGACGACAATTTGCCATATACTAAAATATTATAAAACAAATAAACATTTTCCTGCCGTACCCGTTTCTTGAGTTTTAGGATGTTACTGTTTCTCGGTACCCGTTTCCGTCCCGTGCAACTTAGGTAAAAATAGACAACTTTTGTGTGGGCTCCTTAAACATTACTACGTATTCTCATATGGACCCTGAACATTATTAGAAGTATTGCCTTCTTTGGGCTTTTAAGAATCAGAATTCAGAAATCAGAAGCTAAATTCTATGGGCTTGTGAACAAGACCATTTAAAGGTTTGTTAAACTTGGTATTTATTTATGAAGGGCTACTCTGTCTCACTTGTATAATTTTAGGGAACAACATGTACATTTTTGCTCGGTTTGAAGAATAGCAGTTAAACACTTGAACAGACATATCCACAGACCCTTTAGTTGTCTTCAATGGCTTTCAGCTTGTCTTGCCATGCTGCTGTTTTCAACTGTATGTAATATTTCTCTATTACCATATATATACACAGGTAGACAACTATGATATATATGACTGAACCTATGTTTTTGTTTTGAATATATGTAGATAAAGTGAATGCTAGCATGAACAAATCCCTTGATAAAGTTAAGGATTTAGTTGTAAGAAGTAAGGTTCCTTCAATTACAACTTTGCCACAAATATCACTTCAGAGAGGCAATTGGGTCAAGCTTATTTGTGGTGCTAGTTTTGAGGTAGTTTATATTTGTAAATTTGCAGCTAAGTTTTTTATTTGATTGTTACTGTTTTCTATATAATCGCTTTCGCCCTCACATTTCATGTATAGTTGAGTCATGTTTTATAACATCGTACTTCGTATGTTAGATGGATCACTAAGAGTAGAACTTTGAGGTAATTGTGCGTTTGTGCCATTTAGCTTAGTTACGATTTGACAATTATACCATGTTAGACTATACTAAAAGTACCCAAAATTATAATTTTATTCAACTGCTGGTTTTGAAAATTGAAAACCGATGCATTTCAAATGAGTTAATGAGCATATAACCTTCATACTTCTTTTTTGTTGGGTTTCACGACTTATTGGCCGACTAATCCACCGGGGCTTGAGCCCACCGCCACACAGCTCAAACCAAGTAAATCCCTCCCTTCCGAGAGGCTGGCGTGGCCACTTCAGGGTTGTTTGCACCAAATGGGATTCGAGCTTGAGAACTCTCACATTTTAGTGATGATACTTTTACTGACTTGGCCACCCCTGCGTGGTCATCATACTTGGTGATTGGTTAGAAGGAAATCATGATTGATGCCAACATCCGATACAAAACTGTGTAGGATTTGCAAGGATCGGAATGAGTAAATGATGCTCTTTGTGTTTAATTGATACATATATTATTTTATTTTTCATTACTGATTCTTGCAAGTGCTGTTTTCTGCGTTTTTGTGAGCTTGATGAAAGTCAATAACTTTACTTCATATTTAACTTTTTCCATTGATATTTCCGGTTTGTTAGCTTGCAAGTATTATCTAGGTAAAACTCTATAGCATAGATCAATATAGTTATTGGTTTATTATCTATAACCAGAGTCATTCTTGTCAATGTTGAAGTAAAAAGTGGCTAAGTTGAGTACTAAAAGGAGTGAATGATGTTTGTAACCAATGCACCTAGCCTTGTCATAAGAAAACCATTATAGCAGCAAAACATCCCAAGAAGTAATAAACCAATCATTCTTGATGGTTTTGTAGAAATCTAAAGCCAATTACAATGATTGGTAAACATATTGTTCCGTATAAAAGTCAATGTCAATTTTTCATTTAAAAAACGACTGATTTCGCAGCCAATGTTAAAACTAATTCTTTATTTTTTATCTAGGAAGTAACTTTTTGTTAGATCTTATACTAAATATTGGGTTTTGATTTCAGGATGTTGTGGATATTAGAAATCTTTCTCTTGTTTACACTCTGGCCGGAGGTAGAAACCATTTTCACTTTATCATCATTTTTTTTTTTTCGAATTATGAGAATGACTCTGAATCTTGCAGTGAAGTTTAATAATTTTCATATTGGGAACCGATATAAATTTGCTGTTTTAGTTTTGACTTCTATCCACAAACTATTTTTAGTTTTCTACATTGAGTAATTGGCACATGTTTTTGTGTATATATTGTAGTTGATTGCATTGATTGTGCCGCTGATGGGTCAGTGGTGAATGCGGTGAATGAAGGGATCAATGCAGCAAGATCTATCTTGCCTATTAGAAGGCCTTGGGTTATGATAAGTGTCAACGATGATGAGGATCTTCATTTCCGCAAAGCTGGTATAGTTTCTTTATGGTTTAAGTCACATGAATCATTTCAAGCTGTAATTTGCATACTTTGACTAGCGTTCTCTTATTATAACAGAATTTGATCCGGATGATTGTCCAGTAGACTGCTCTAGACCATGTGAAAAGATATGTCCTGCTAATGCAATATCCTTCCAGTCTGCACTTGAGGTCCTTTCCTAATGTTGAATATTGTTCTTATATAAGCAATAACTTTACTAAACTTTTTAATTTTGCTAGTAAAAGCATTGTGAATATTGATCTTGGTCTACATGATTATGTTATTTCTGATCAAGTTATTTACATTCTTAATGCCAAATCTGATATGAAGCCAGGAGTAATAACTGAGCGTTGTTATGGCTGTGGACGATGTTTTCCAGTTTGTCCATACGATAAAATAAGTATTTCCTTTATCCTTATAATTTACTTTTCAAATGTGTGTTTGGATCCTTTCTAATCTAAGCTAGTAAATGATACAGAAGCAATTTCATATGTAAGAGATGCTACAGCAACATCTAAACTTCTTGAGAGAGATGATGTTGATGCTCTTGAGATACATACCAATGGAAGGTAACCATTTGAATTAGCTTTTGTTGAATGCTTAGATTTATTTCGTTCGGTTATGTTTTAGAAAATGAAGCATTCTTTTATAAAAAGAAAAAACTTTAAATTTTTTTGGTTAAAAAATATATGCAGGCAGACTAATTCGTTCAAAGAGCTTTGGAATGGTCTGGGAGAATCTGTTAATCATCTCAGGCTCCTAGCAGTAAGTGAAGAACCTACCACTAATATTCTTTAATAATGACATATAATGAAACCATGTAGTAAATGGAGAAACAATTTAGTATACTGCAAGTTAACAATTTTCCCAAAAGAGTTGGCAGTGAAATTTTCATGAGACATTCTGAAGTAAAGTTGTTACAATTTTATGGAGTGGTACGTTCTTTTAAATTTCAAGATTTTGATAGTTTCGTTAAACAGTATAAGTATACTATTAGAGTAGCCGAGTAGGTATATTCATGCTAAGATTTGTATACAAGTCAAAGTCAAGATTGAGTTCCAAAAAGGTAAAAAAAAATTATTGGTTTGACTGTAAAAGGTCAATAAAATGTTGAACAATTGGAAGTTTATACATTTCAATATTAGAGTTTAGAGATATCTTCTTTTTTTTTTTGTAAATGCAGGTTAGCTTACCTTATGTTGGAGATTCAACTATCTCCATGATGAACGAAATGTACTCTATCCTGGAACAGGATCTACCTTGCTTAAATTTATGGCAGGTTTTCACAATATCGATATACTTTTTATGCATGGGGGACTTAAGTCTAAACTCGAGACACATAAGAATGTTTGGTTTCCTCATTTGATGAATGTTGTAGTTAGATGGTCGACCGATGAGTGGAGACATTGGACGAGGTGCAACTCGAGAATCCATTGCTTTTGGCCTCCGTTTGGCTTCTACGAATGAAAAACCTCCCGGTTAGTGTGCTTCAGATAGAGACTCATTTTAATATAATATTGATGGACATTGCCCCATTAGATTTGTTGTAGCATATGTAAGGGTAATGGTACACAATACAAAATGGGTAGTGTTAGTTGGATGGTGCAAGTGCTTAATGCATTTTTGATGATATTTCAAAAGAAAGTCCGTTTGTGATGTGTATTTGTCTTCAACGTTTTATAACCTTGTAGGTTTTCTTCAACTTGCGGGTGGTACTAATGCTCACACAGTGGACGGTTTAAGAAAACAGGACCTCTTCCAAACGACAAAATTGGGAGGTATAAATCTAATACTCTACTCTTTTTATACATGTTCTCCCTTTGTCCCATTGAATTTCCCAGGTTAAATACGATAAGCTTCCTCATAATATCTTTATCGAATGGTATTTTAGACATTTGACAAACAGCCTACTGTATAATACTATAATCACTTGTTCTTTCAACTTCCTCCATACAATGAAAAACTATACCATTTCGTTTTGGGTCGTCACATGAAGAATACATCATTTTCTTCTTCAAGTTCCCAAATGAAAGTTATAGTGATGACTTGGTAGATATTTGGCATATTAGTTTGAGATTGTGATGATTGTATAAAAATGTAGTTAACTTGTCCCTTTTTCGAGTTCTGTGTAACTGTCATTTTTTGTGCTTTTATATAACCATACTTTTTGAATTCCGTCTATTATGTGTATTTTGTGACCGTTTTACCCTTCCGTTTATCAACCCTCCTATTAACAGGGGAGGGGTAAAATGGTCACAATAGACGGAATTCAACGGTATGGTTATATAAAAGCACAAAAAAAGATGGCTACACACAACTCGAAAAAGTGACAAATAAGCTACATTTCAAGTCAGTTATACCGTTTGAGATTTTACTTAATTATGTGTCCATTTAAATGCTGCTTGTTCTCATAGCTTTTGTCATTCATAGAAAACTTGGGGAGTTCAACAATGTCAAACTCAAATGCTTTGATCGGGGGAATTGCTTATGGTGGCTATGCCCGTAAGGTTTGTATATATATATATTTTTTTACTGTGACAAGTTCTATAATACGTGATTAGTTCTTGTAGGATATTCATCGTTTCCATGAAAATACGAAACAACTTAACAACACTACAAGTCCATTAGAAGTCGTTTTGGTTTTGGACTAAATTCTGCAGATGACAATTTGTTTTGTTTTTAAAGCCATTAATTTCTACAGACATTAGTCATTTTTGTAGTTTTAGAAACATGGTGAATGTTATTGACTTCCAACATTTGTTTAATGTTGTTTTTTTTTGTTTTACTTTGTTTAATCCTAGATTGTTGGAAGGATTTTGAGTTCCATGGAGTCAGAAAGTGGGCTTGCTCACATTGAATCATATCCAGAACATCTGTTAATGGCAGTAATTGAAGCCCTTAGCTTAGTTGGAGGGGTCAAGTCTTTCGATATGAGCTCACTCACACATTGTAAATAACTCAACGCTACCTTTAGTTTAACTTTTGCCGTATAAGAAACTAGCAGGGTACCCGCGCCGCATCGCGCGGGTACCCTGAAATTAAAATTTTGGCGAGCAACGTTTCTAGCTATATGCGTTTTATGACAATAATTTTACAAATAGCGAGATTTTAAGTAAAAAAAAAAAAAAAAATATTTCATACAAAAATTGTAGGGTGCACATGCGATACTTTTAAAAATATAAAAACGATACACGGTAATATTGTGAAGATAGTTAGATAAGCTCAACATCACAATTAATTTCACAAAATTTTTAGGTTTAGCCCATACTAACTAAAAATTCGCAACCCAACTTTAAAAAATCCAGCAAGCCCATAATTATTATCTAATGTCCAACCCAAATCCACAACAAACCCTACACCCTTTAGAATATAAATTCTTCATTATTGAAACCTAAACACACATCGCACATTCAAGGTCCTCATCTAACCTTCTCTCCATCTAAAAAAAACTTGCAGTCTCTCCTTCTCCAAAATAATACGCATATTCAATCTTTCCAACCTTATAACTCCTTAACAAACGAACACAACACATCAAATAAATCCACCCTTATATCTCCATGGCAGTCACACACCTAAATAGCTCGTCTTCCTACATATAAAAAACGCAGCATCATAATAACATTTCTTCCATCTCCTTATCACAAACGCAGCATAAACCTTCTTTATTTCAACCGTAACCGAAGCACACTATGTTCGTCAAGATCTCATTAAAGAGGTATTGGGTAGGTTGTTTGTTTGTTGTCCTCTTATTACTTTCAAGATCTATGATGGTTTACTCTTATACTCATGTTTTAATAAACAAATTTATGAGTATTAAAGAGAAGACTGAGATTGTTCTTACTTTGTAATTTCCGTGTCTCGGATGTTTGATAAGAAGTAGTTATTGTGTTGTGTTGACTGTTACTCTTTCTTTATTTTCATTTCATAGCTTAAGGGTGTATGTGGACAGTACTTATGATGTTGATTGTCTGTTATGGATTTTGGATTTGTAAGATTATTGTTGACTTTAGTTGTAGAGATTTTTTACTGTTGAATCACTTAGTATAAATCTCGTTTCACCATTTTATTTTATTTTTTCATTTTGACTACTGGATTTTAGATTTATGTTTTGGAAGGTTAATATTTTGGAAGCTTAATTTGATTGTACATTGCGGTAAAATGGTTGTGTATTTTAGTGAGAGGGTAAATTAAATAGTGTATTAATTATATATGTTGGATAGTACTTTTTTAGTTATCTTTGTGCTCTAAATAATTGTAAACAATGTTTGATAATTTGTATTTTTAACATAGGGGGTGTTTTAATGACTACCATTTAATAGCATTAATGTTGTTTGATAGAATTTTGGTCTTAAAATAAAACCACGCTTGTTTTTGTTGTACAATATGCTTACTTTGTTGTAATTCTGAAAATTAGGTGCATTAAAATGTTGTAAATCATGTATTATTTCTTATAAATCTGAAAATTTTGGAAAGAGGGTGCTTCATGCATTATATGTAGTATAGATTACTTGCCTTCTGAGTCACTTTATTTTACATACTCCAATTTTGGTGAAGTGACAAATCCCACCATTCATCTAGTTTGATCTAAGGGTGAGGATTAACCTAAGATTAAATGGGGAAACAAAAGTCTATGTTTTTTTTTTTTTTTTTTTTCCTTCTTATTTTTTTTTTTTTTTTTTTTCTTTTTTTTTTTTTTCCTTTTCCGTTTTTTTTTTTTTTTTTTTTTTTTTTTTTTTTTTTTTTTTTTTTTTTTTTTTTTTTTTTTTTATTTATTTATTTTTTTATTCATTTATTTATTTTTTTTGTTCTTTCAATTCACGTAGTTGTTTTTTTTTCTTTTCACTTTTTTTGTTTAAATTCACTTTTCTTTGAGTTCACTTTTTTTTAATTCACTTTTTTTTAGTTCACGCTTTTTTTTCGTTTTCATATGTCTTTTACTGTTTCCATACGTTTTCGCCCGTTTTCTTACGTTTTCATACGTTTTTTGTCCGCTTTCTTACGTTTTCGCCCGTTAACGTCTGTTTTCATATGTTTTCATCTGTTTTCTTACANACTTTGTTTAATCCTAGATTGTTGGAAGGATTTTGAGTTCCATGGAGTCAGAAAGTGGGCTTGCTCACATTGAATCATATCCAGAACATCTGTTAATGGCAGTAATCGAAGCCCTTAGCTTAGTTGGAGGGGTCAAGTCTTTCTATATGAGCTCACCCCCACATTGTAAATAACTCAACGCTACCTTTAGTTTAACCTTTGCCGTATAATGTATGATTCTAGTGGTTGCATAGCTAGTATAAGAAATTACTTGCCTTCTCAAGTACATAAGTAAGTTGTGTCATTATCATAATCCTACCAAACACATCGGTCAACATGAGTCTTGCGCAATGATTCATCGTAAATGGTCGCTTATAATCTCCCGGAGTCGTATCCACGGCGAAGAATGAATTTGAGATTCACGTCGAACGTTTATTGTTTGATGCTTAGTTGTCGCGTATTTTGATTGTTTTTGTATTTTAAGTCTAATATTTAAAATAAAGCGAGCAATGGTTATCTAAAGAAAAGAAACTAATAATAATTCTAAGACTGTTATAAACAAGAATTGAGGGAATGAATATTTTCCATTGATCAATAATGTCAGATATACAATGGAGTATATATAAGATAATGAGTAGGGTAAAAACCCTAATAGCTAACTGGGCTGTGGGCCTCTTATGGGCTATATGGACATCCACTAATAATTATCCATAACACTCCCTCTTGGATGTCCATATTGTTAATACGCTTAGGAAATGCTGCCTCATTAAAAACCTTGTCAGGAAAACCCAGTGGGACAAAACCATGACTAAGGGAAAAAGAGTGCAGCGCGTATTATCTCCCTCTGATAACTACATCACTTGATATAGGTCCACGAAATAATCACTTGAACGATAAGTGTCTTGTCGCCTTTGATGTAACATTTCTTGAATATGGCAAAGTATGCTATATTATCTACATGCAATAGTTGGTATCTCCCTTCCAGAATTGATGTATGGTTTGAGGAAGTAGCCGCGATTGTAAGCTCTATCGAACGCTAGGAAATAGTGCCGCCACTTGTGAAAACATATCCAACTTGAGACCGATCATGGTAACTTAAACATATATCCTGCATCTGCAAAACTAACTAAACTTGTTTTGATGGGTTAGTAAAATATAAACCCATATCTCTTGCAAAAACTAACTAAACTTGTTTAATTTAATCTATTAGTATTCTCGAGAATCATTACACGTGATTTATGTATTCTATATTCCTTAAGGAATCTCAACATAAAATGAGCTCTATTCATTAACATTTAGACGCATATCAATTACTATTGTATTGCCAGATTTAAATACATTATTAGATCCACCACATGAGAACGTGTTTCCTTATGATTATTTCCATTCATGCCTTAAATACAAAAGTTTCAATACTTTAACTTTGCTTCCTCATAAAGACCAAGCATGTCCAATAATTTACACATTCATATGTACGGACTTCAAGTCCAAATAACCATGTCTCGTCACAAGAGACTTCATTCTTTCATTACGTCTTTGCGTCTTTACATCCTTTAGCCATTCATTTATAAAACTGCACTTTTTGCATGTATCCAAGATCCTCACCTTGTATTTATTATGCGCATTATTATATACAATATTATCGACGTCGTTTTTAGTTCTTTTCGATTCCACACCTTACTAGACATTATATTCTATCATTTGTTGAGATCTCAAAATTTTTCACGTACCCGGGGTTTTCAATAACCTTCATATCTAGTTTCTCTTTAAGAGACTATTATGGGGTCTTTATTACCTCGATTTGACCATCTTGATTTTATTGCTCCATTTTATCTATTCATTCGAGGACTTTTTATTTGGAATCGATTTGTCTATCACGCTGCAGACGTGCCATAGACTTACTATCAATCAATGATTTTACTGCTGGGACACACATTGTAATTGGAGCAATAGCAGCGTAATATGATCTAGTCACTTTCTTTAGGTCACTAAACATGTCTGGCATTTACTAGATCTGGAATGTTATTTGTCCCTTGAACTTTAAGTTCATATTCATTAATGTGAGGATCAACATTATATCATAATTCATTCCAAATTTCTCGCTGCTCATTCTCCCTCTGAATGAATTATCAATTTCAACATCCCTTTGTGTGCGTTATGGTGGATTTACAATACAGGTTCCGCACGCTTACATAAAACTTTTTATGGGAAACATATGGTTGTGACCAAAACCATTCTAATAGGGAGAATTCATTATAATTGTTGGCAAGATGCGAATCATATGTCATAACATGCCCCATAAACTAAAAATTTTGTTCTCATAATATTATTGGCTTTGCAATCAACTGAAGACGTTTTATGAACGTTTCAACAAAAGCAATTCGCGTATGAATATGGGCTACTTTTATGTTCAACACTTATTCCAATAATCGCCCAATACTTGAAAGTATTCACCACCATTCTCAATAATATAATTTGGAAAACCGTGCTCGCATTTTATAAGCCGAGCCACTAATCATGCTAACTTTAAGTTGTGTATTTGATAATCATTTTGACGATGCATCGATTTTAAAACTCAAAATGATCCACATAGCAGATGTATAGGCCTGAATACATCCCCTTTATATTCTTTCCAAAACTTTATAGGACAAAGTCCTCACTTTACTATGATGGTGATATATGAACAATTAAATTCCTATGAGAACAATCAAATCTATCTTTGAAGAAACTTGAGGTTCTTCGATATTGTTCGCATCATCATTGACCCGGGATGGTCAAACCGGTCATGCCAATTACTATAATAATCTTGGCTCATAAACATATAATTTATGACCACATGTGCTTCAATTGCACTTTACTTTATACAAGAGTTGAATATTATGAAAAACATAAAACATCATCACAAATAAACTTATATTTGTTCAATCAAATTTATATAAGCACATTCTGAGCTTTAACATTATTCAATATAACCTCCAATTAGCCTATAGCATTATCAACAAACAAAACATATCTCATATTGGTCAAGTTACACTATTTGCGAAGCACATACATTTCATAATCAATTAAACAAAAATATCGCAAATAAAATAAAACTACACGACAAGCATATCGTAAGGATATTGCGGTTTTAGCAAACATAACGATAATATGATTATTGCGTATACTGATTTTCTTTGCAGTTATCTTGCCACATCAATGGTGGCCTATCATATTCGTAAAACACACACTATGTTAATTAAACTAACCACATTTATAATCAAAACCTTGATACTTTCAAGGAGAATCAACTAGATTAGTTTCACATTTTCTCACATGCTCATTAATTTACTCATTTACCGCTAATATAAACTCAAAACTTTTCTCACTATCATTTTCAAATTACAATCTCATCGTAAATACCTTGCTTGTGAAATTCCACACTTACACACTCATATAACATTTATAGTCAAATAAACTACACCTCTTATGCAACTCAGCTACATATAATAACACATTTCTTATATATTGTTTGGATAAACATTATTATACTATTATTTAAGAACAAGTGTTTGCATAAAATTTATTCGTAATCAAAGACGACAAGAAGTTTTTCTATAACTTATCTCGCCCTTTTAACTTAATAAGTTAAGATAATAGCATCACATATTTACGTTTCGATGTCATTGTTAAACAAGATTTCCATAACCTTATAGCCTTAATTATTTATTTGCTTACGTTCAGGTTTCATCCAATCTATGCTAACGTGTAACTAACGATTAGATTATCAAATTAATGAAAACTTAAAGATGCTTCTTAAATATCGATTTAACCATGCATGAAAACGAGTTATGACAAAAAAAACTAATAGCATAAGTATCAAATTTCATTGGCACAATCGACATAAGATGGCAAATAATTAAACTAGTCACATGAACATTAACAACTTATATAAGAATGCTAGATTATGACAGTAAACATGGTGCATCATCTAATTAAATTATATTATATACACATAAAATATATAATACAAATTTATATAATACTTATATAATTAAATATAAATATATTTAAAACTAATTAATATTTATATAATATTGTTGTGACAATATTATAAATTAATATTGGTGCATCATCTAGTATACTTGTTTTTAAAACTTATAAAAACAAAAACTTATAACGTGTAGTTAACATAAAACAATTAGTTAACTTTTCATCAGCAATTCAGTTACCCTACTACATCTTATGGGTGGTTAGAGGTGTATTCAGATATTAATTATTTCTCAAAGACTCAAATTGATAATAGTTCAGTGACTTTATTATACTTTGAATCTATAAATAATAAACATATAAAGCTCAACATGGGCTGTAGCTATGGTTACTGGACGCCGATTCAAATATTACAATAGTTAATATCATTATTAACTACAACAATTAATACCATTACTGCTATCAAACAACTCTAATCATTTAAAGTTATCAGTTATCACACTTGACACTTTCACATCATATATAGCATAAACATACATATGAGTTTACACATAATAGCTAAATAACAATAATTCTCTACTAATTAACATTACGTCAACATTAGTATAAAAGATATACCTAGTATTATCATCCTTAGATAAATGCAAACAAGACAAATTAAAATAATATGAAACTAGGGTTCAAGAATAACAAAGAGGTAAAGCACATATATACCAAGACGTAATTGCATCTTAATACGTCGATCAACAAATAGATCTAAAAACATGCCATAAAATATTAATACTTGAATGAAGTTGAATACGTACATACCTTTTCGAATCAAAAGACAAAATTGTATGTGACTTCAATGAAAACCGAACCTGTTTAATAAATACTTCACGTCCCTCTTTAATAAGGAATTTCGAAAACTGTAAAAAAAAATAAAAAAAAAAATAAATAAACAATTTTAGAGCGTGCTGATAACGTGTTATAAACAAGAATTGAGGGAATGAATATTTTCCATTGATCAATAATGTCAGATATACAATGGAGTATATATAAGATAATGAGTAGGGTAAAAACCCTAATAGCTAACTGGGCTGTGGGCCTCTTATGGGCTATATGGACATCCAATAATAATTATCCATAACAAAGACAAATTTTTATCTAAAAATTATACTACGAGAACAAGCAAAGGGAAAGGATCAAAAAATTTATATTAAAGAAATATGTTTGTCTAAAAACGATGGTTAAGCCGTTATGAACTTATGATTATTTTAAAACAAATTAAAGTTGTGTGGTAATTTAATTCTCCAACAAGAGTTAATTTATTCATATAGATGCGTAAATTGAAATGACTTTTATAAATAAAAAAAGACAACATTAAAAGTTCAAAAACTGTTTCTAATACGCTTGACTATTTAAAATAAAACTTTAAAAATCTTTTATATAATAAAAGAATTACATAATTTCGGAGTGTTTTTGTAAAACCCTTCTCATTGAAAAAAAAATAGACCAATAGGAGAGCTTGATTTTTCCACGTAGGTGAAATCGAGCAATATGATTGGTCAATAGAAAGTCAAAATTAAATTTTGGTTAAGAAAAAAAATACATAGAAATATAAGTGTCAAATTTATGAAAACAAAAACTTAAGCAAAGAGGAAGTAATTAATAAAACTTTAGTGGTTGAATTTTAAATAAATTATATAGAGCTAAGTGTAAAATTACAAGTTTCCATATTTTTTAATAATTTTACAAAAAAATAAAAAAATAACCCCTTACACTTTATACACCCTATATTTTATAATATTAACTTTGTTTAAAATTACATGAGTATTAGTATTAGTTTTTAGACTTTCATCCATTAAAATTACAAAATTTGGTAAATATGCGAATTAGTTTTAATATACGTTAAATATTTTTTAAACTAATGTTAGTTTTTAGATTTTCATCAATTATAATATATATATATATATATTTTTTAAATAATGACTCATGTTACTCTATTTAAAAGTTTAATTTATGCGTACACGGGTTTGAATATTAAATACGGCTAAATTATTAGTAACGGGAATATAAATATCAAATGGTAAGCATGAGTTACGGTAATATGAAAATAAATATACGTAATTCTACTTATAACAACAACTCATGAAATTGTTATTTAAAATTTATATATGGATGTCACAATTCTCCATTTCAGGCCAATTTTCCTTATTCCCGACATTTCCTATTCATTGAATTTCAATTCAACATTTCACGTAAACAGGGTTTACGGGTATCCATTTGACGAGACCGGGTAGGTTAAGTCACATTGTCAACCATCGTATATTTTCTAGACTAGGGTTAGTCTACATTGCATCACGACATCATTTGCATTCTATTCCACTCGTAGATATATATTTTCAAGTTACCCTTATTTATTTATTTGTATATAAATAATAAGACAAG
>LBNU01029282.1:57653-69010 GCA_014162995.1 Artemisia annua
TTTATTCGGGATACACAGAGTTAGAACAAAACAGCTCATCTCGGTTACCTAGATTTGGTCAATCATTTTAAGGTTTCTTTGGAATCCCCACTCAGGTACCGTAAGCTCAACCTATTCACCCTCAGACCCATGGTCAGAACGAGAAGAATGATTCCAACATAGGGAGATGAATGTTTACGATCAGGCATGATTGGAGCTTTGGAAATTTGTTGGACTAACCATTTGCCATCGAATTCATTTCCAACTAATACGCGTTACTCCATGTAACATAAGGATGCACATCCATTTAAGAGCAACTTTATCGGTCGAGTACAGTGCTAATCCTCTATTGACAGCCGAAGTCGGGAAAAAAGCCCAATTCAACTAAGTCCAACCCATATTCACCAGGAAACAAGTAAGCAAGTGATTATATGGATCAGAATTACTCTCTTTCATAGAAGCAATCCAACTCAATGACAAACTTGAACCTTGTGGAAGAACCATAGCACATCGATGGACTTTAAGAGTCATACAACTGAAACAGGAACAATTCTAATCATGATATTCAATTATCCACATCATTTTACGAAATACCACTCACCGAAGGACCAAGCATAACCGAACTCCACGGGACGCTTGGATCTCCTGTTAGGAGGGGAGAATGGTCACAATTCTCCCCATTTTCAGGCCAATTTTCCTTATTCCCGACATTTCCTATTCATTGAATTTCAACTTCAACATTTCACAGGTTAAACAGGTTTACGGGTATACCATCTTGACGACGACGGGAGGTTAAGTCACATTGTCAACCATCGTACATGTTCTCATAGACAGGGTTAGATGCTACATTCGCATCACGACATCATTTGCATTCTATTCCACTAAGTAGATATCAATAATTGTTTCAAGTTACCCTTATTTATTTAGCTTGTATATACCAATCATAACAGACAACGTTATTAGTCTTTAACCTAATGTACCCAAACAAATTCCACTAGGGCACTCAATATCGAATTTTTATATTCAGTTAGTTTTTCCACTAAGGCTATAACAACTATATATTTAAGTCTATTATTTTTGGGTGGATTGAGCATGATCACAAAACATTTCTACTGTAGAAACACGACACTTATCACGTGTAAATACTTATCACACTTATTGAATTTATAATGATAGTGAGACTAGAGAATGGTAATGATGGTGATAGTGATGATTGTAAGACGTAGTTCATAGAACATGATGTCCGCGCGAATGTCTACAGACATACATAAACCGAATCTACTTCTACATACTTATATCCTAAATACCCCAGATGATTTAATAAACTTCATACCTTCTTTACAATTTTTACAACCTTTATTATATCTTCCGTATTGTCCCGTTATATTTTCTTTATTTACACCGGTACCCGATACAACGGTTAGAAGATACGCAAAACCAACTGCAACAAACGGTACCAGCCCCGTAAAACAAATACATACAAAATCTACACAATCATCCCCCTCTTTAGACGGTGGCTTGGGTTTTGGGGTGTCTAAGACGACGATGTCTGTGCTCCACAAATTAAACATACAAGAAAAATACATGAATCACTAATCTTCGCATAGCATCTCCCATCTTATATGCACAAATTTAGAGAGAAGAAAACATTTTTCTCCTCTCTTCTCTTTGTTGAATCAGCCAAGACCAAGAAAGAGACCAAGTCATTTTTACAAGAAACAACATATACTTTCCAAGTATTAGATCACATCCATTACAAGGTTTGTAATAATAAAACCCTATGGATTCGTTAGGTTTTTCTAACCCCAGCAAAGTTATAAGGTTTATCAAGTTCGCGGCCTAGGAGTCTGCACCTCTTTACTTCAGTTCATACATTCCATATTGTGCCATCGCTTGAGGTTACTAAGATAACAACATGTGACTTGCATATGGACCATCATGGAGTCGAAGAGTCGACGCGTCTTACCTTTCATTTTATGCACTTATGTAACGTTTGATCAAGTTGAACTATTTTTCATGAACTTGTAACACCATTATGGGACCTATTTTGTAAACTCTGAATGTTTTAATGATCAAACGATGTATTTTCAAAACGACACTTTAGGTCGTTCAATATAACCTTGTATGAGATGCCACGTTCGTTACACCCAGGTATTCAATTCCGCTGCCATATAACAGGTAAATTCAGGGTGTGACAATGGATATCCATAAAAACATTTTAAAAATTTTACGGAGCATATTTTAACTTCATCAACGCTCATTATGTACTACTAAATAGCACAAACTTATGAAAATACAATTTTCCAAATAAAAATGTACATTAGTAAACATGGTATGATGGTTATTCATAACTAAAGAGATGAATCAATCTTCAAAGCTATCTAAATATGCTACATATTTTAACGAAAATATAAGTAAAAGAAATACCATAATTACAAAACACATCGTAAATTGATAGCACGGGTTTGCAAAATTAAAAGCATATATCACTAATATCTAATGCAAGTCAAGTATCATCATGTGATTTTACTTGAATAATAAAATATAATTTTTAATCCAAAAGCATTCTCCTAAAATAATAGATAAATTATAACATATATACATATGATTTTTTTATTTTTAGTCCAACAAGTAAAACCATTTGAAACATGTTAAGTGATTCATTTGTTAATCGATAATAATATATAATCAAAATGAAATTTTAAAAACCCTGTGTGCGCAGGTATTATAACTAGTGAATTTACAAAAAGAATTGAAAAGTTTTGCCGAATACTATTTTTTTTTAAGTGTATGTATAAAAGATAAAGCTAAAAGCTAAAAAATTTATAAGTAAAAGGAAAGATTTTTCTAAGATTTACAAAAAATTAGAACTAATCTTTTTAGTCTAATAAGCTCTAAATAAGCACTCAAAAAGCTAATAAGCACTAATAAAGCTAGACACTTTTAAAAATAAAAAGATAAGATTTTTATGAAATAAACTACATTTAAGCTATTTTAAAACTATATTTACAACAAAATAAGGACTTAATAAGCTATAAATAAGCTAACAATCACTTATTTTGTGAAAGCAAAAAATAAAGACTTTAAGTACCCATTTTGACAAAAGTAAACTTACATTATTATTATTTTATTTTTTATTTTTTTTAATAAAAATTTATAAAAGCATAAACATAAGGTAAATATTTAAACAAGACTTGTAAAACAAAGCTAATAAATAAGCAATAAGCAAATAAATAAAATAGTAAATTACATAGATGGTCCCTGTGGTTTGCCCAAAGTTTCACCTATAGTCCCTAAAACTTTAAAGTTGCATGGCACGTCCCTATCTCTGAAATAAATAACACTCGTGGTCCCTCCACTTAACTGGTGTTAAGTGGCTTCCGTTATCTTTTACATGTTAGCCCTTATGGTTAACGATTGTTTGCATCGTTTATCCTTTATAATAACGGTCGTTTATAATTTAAAGTTTTTTGACTTTAAATACGTTTTCACATGTTTTTATCCGTTTTTGTCCATTTTATAGGTTTTCATCCGATTTTATCCGTTTTCTTCCATTTTTATCCGTTTTTGTTCGTCAACCACCACCACCACTACCACCAATTAAAAAAAATTCAAAAAACAAATTGAAAAAAAAAATTCAAAAATAATTATCGAATTTTTTTTTTGAAAATTTTTTTCCAGATTTTTTTTCTATTACTTTTTTTTCAAATTTTTTTTCTAAAACTTTTTTTTAGAAAAAATGTTTTCGTAAAAAAATTTTAGAAAAAAAATTTAGAAAAAAAATTTTGAAAAAAAAAGTTTCCAATAAAAAAATTCGAAAATTTTTTTCGTAAAGAATTTTATTTTTAAAATATTTTAAGATTTTTTTTCGATAATTATTTTTTTTAATTTTTTGTTCGAAAATTTTTTGCATACTTATTTTTCAATTTTTTTTCATTTTTTTTTCTAAACTTTTTTTTACGAAAAAAAATTTTCAAAAATTATTTTTGTTAAAAAAAGTTTCTAAAAAAAATTCTAAAATTAAAAGGATTCTGAAAAAAATTTCAAAAAAAAAAACATCGATAATTATTTTTGGATTCTTTTTTGATTTTTTTTAATTTGTTTTTTGATTTTTTTTTTTATTGGTGGTGGTGGTGGCTTACGGACAAAAACGGATAAAAACGGATGAAAACGGATAAAACCGAATGAAAACCTATAAAAACGGACAAAACGGATACAAACATGTGAAAACGTACCTAAAGTTGAAAAACTTTAAATTATAAACGGTCGTTATTATAAAGGATAAACGATGCAAACGATCATTAACCATGAGGGCTAACATGTAAAAGATAACGGAAGCCACTTAACACCAGTTAAGTGGAGGGACCACGAGTGTTATTTATTTCAGAGATAGGGACGTGCCATGCAACTTTAAAGTTTTAGGGACTATAGGTGAAACTTTGGGCAAACCATAGGGACCATCTATGTAATTTACTCTAAATAAAATAAGCAATAAGAGAAGAAATGATGAGAGAACCATTGATAACATCTCCACCTTCCATCCTCGTTATCGCCGCCCACCGTCGCAATATGAGGTAATCTTTTTAAAAGGAAAATATAACTTTATATAAAATGGTTTTCAAAATTCTCAAATCTTCTGTAGAGAGAAAAAAAAAACCGTTCCCTTCTCAAAAAATCTAAAAACGAAAACAAGATTTTTTCCTACAACTAAACGCTACCTAAAGTTTTGACCCTTTTACAAAAGAAAAGTCATCCAAACAATTAAACATTGCAAAACAAGTCCTCGAAATCCATCAGGATATCATCGTCGTATTGCCTGTCGACAGCTGCCACGTGGCAACGTCTGATTGGACCGGCTGGTTCGGGTTTTTCTGGACCGGTTCTTGGGGTTGGGCCGAGTGCGTTGGACTCGTTTTTTCATGCTCTTTTTCGGTTATCCTTCAGGCTTTATTTGGACTTCGATAAAATTGTATACTTGCTCGATACTTGTCCGGAATCCCATATTTTTGCTCCATTTTCATTTCTTCGTTTCTAAAAAATAAAATAACGATTTCTAAAAGTATTTGCACTTAAAACACATAATTATGGTATTTTTTTAGCCAATATAAATTTTATTGAATATCACGCAACAAATCACGATACAATATGACAGTGCGAAGTAATTTAGCGATGTATAAAACACATCCTTCGACTGAAGCCTTAGGTTAGTTACACGGGTTTAATTTGGCATTTAAAGCAATTAGAGGTTTCGACAAACAACTCTAATCCTTATTTTGGACATGATGCCAACCTTACACAGGTTTAATTTGTTGGAATATTTTCTTTTTAACTTTATTGTAGATAACGGATCTAAGATCACATTTTGTCGCTTATATTGCTTGTTCAGTTGTTCTTTTGTTATATGTGAATGGCTACTCAAGTGTTGGAATGGTCATGACTGATACATGACATTTTGTAGCTTTTGTAATAAAAGTTGTATCACGTGTTTGATTCGTTCCTCTAACCATTATTGTCGTATTTTTGTGTCGTGTTAAGACAAATGGGTTACAAATTGGAATGGTCAACACTGACGCGTAAATATATTGTCGGTTTTTTTCGCGTTGTTGGGTTTGTTATCTATACTACTTGTAATACATATTATACACTCTCTCCTATTAAATTTTTAAGATTTTCCAATATAGATTTTAAGTAAATACACATATTAAAGCTTTATGTACAATTAATTTATGCACAACCATGTAGTAAACACCTGCAATTAATACTCTTTTTAAATCACCCATTTACTGAAAAATGTAACCATTTTACCACATAGTACAATCTAATCAAGCTATTGATCATCTATTGTTAAAATCCAATAACTCAAGCATTTAAAACACCAGCAAAAAAACATAACATTTGCAACTTAAAAGACCAGCATGTACAACTTAAAGGAACAACATAATTAAAGTTACTCAAATATAAAATTCTCACAATCTATAAAGTTATTGTAACGAAAAACATAAAATTAAAAGACATTAATCGCCACAAATTTTGTTACAGGATATCCGCCGCCGCATCGCTCGAGTACCCTGCTAGTGTTATATAAAGGGTTTAAGAAATACGAAGGTATTATGTATCATTATATTGTGGATGTCCATATAACTAATGATAGGCCTATGGCCCAATTAGCTATTAAGGTTTTTACCCTAATATTATCTTATATATACCTTTTGTATTCCCTAAACATTATAATTAATAAGAAGAATACTTTCATTCCCTCAATCTTATTCACAACACGTTATCAGCACGATCTGCTAATTATTTTTCCTATTTTGCCAAGGTATGTCACGTATTCTTTATCAGCAGGTTTACTTCTACAATTCTCAAGGAGCGAATTTATTTAATCGACAATCTTCCTAGTACATACATGCGTTTGATATATATTAATCACATAATTAATAAACAATCGACAGTAATAAATTAATCAATATTACTTTTCATATTCACTATCTTGAGTTCTTAACAGTAATAAATACGAGTACATGTGTTTGATATAACCAACAATCTCCGTAATTTATTTAATTTATAGTTTGCTATATATGCTTAGTATTGAACCATATGTTGGTCACCATATATTTGTTTGCATCTTTTATTTAATTTGCTCTGTTCTTCAAGGAGAGCCACGGTCAGTATTATGCTACATGTGTCAAGAATGGAATTCTAGATCTTATGATAGTTTTGAATAAAAAATAAATGATTAAGGTTTAGATAAAGAGTGATACGTAGAGTTATGTATGATTTCATGTCATTTATAGATAAGATATGATTTTTACTTTTGTTTAATGTTTGTGTGAGAGTGTTTTTATTCGTCATATAATAGTTGGGCTTACAAATTTTGAATAAGTAAGAAACCTGATCTAATAGATGTTATATGGTTTGGAAGCTTCAATAAGAAAAAGATATGTTACTGGTTCGTAGCTATGTGAAATCATATGCGGTAGAATTATTTTTCTTGTACCCGTGGTACTTATCTAGCAATACTTAATACACCTATAAGTAATTATCTTCATAATTGTATGCTGTGACATATGTCTAAACTGTTTGATATAGCGATGACTATATATATATATATATAGTACTAATATCACACTCATATAGGCATGTACGATTATCTATAAAACTTGTAAATAAACGTTTTCGAAAATTTGTTATACGATCTTAATCCGTAACATAAAGTTTAGACCGATATGTTATCATGCATTATGATGATTGAACTTTTAAGAACTTTTGTTTTGTTTTGTGCTAATCTTAATTTGCTTTTAATAAGATATAACTTGGTTTCTTTGCGAAAACATAAATAAATTAATAATAAATCAATTGCCTAAGTATAAAGTGGAGCATAATGGTGAGCTATTTGTAGTTTACGATCATTAACAATTTGTACTATATATAAAAGGAAGTGTGATCTCTTACGATTTTTATCAATATGAATTTCTTCATTGAAACAATTTTTTTGCCAAATGATTTGTTAACGCAAGCACTATAATATACTCATTATATGATTAGTTTTATACTTATTTGAATGCAAGTTGTTAAATATTTGCTTATGATGCAATGTTAAGCATTAGACAACTGATTTATGTGATAGAAATTAGCAACACCATATATTCTCTAATGTGATAATTTCATGTGCTTGTCGCTTATCATATTATATTATGAAATTCACGGAAGTTAAAATGTCTGTGATCTATGTGTATGTGATTGATGCCGATGAATGTGATATGAGCTTGGTAAAAAGGCTGGACATTACGTACTCTTTTCATCTACAATTTTTGCAAGTTAATTGGTCGAATAATATCAAGCTTCCATAACAGAAAGAAAGTTGTCTACTTTGGATAAGTTAAGGCAGACTAATACGTGACACCATATGAAGTATAAATTAGGATACTCCCTATATATTATCAATAATAGATACTGTTGATCCCAGTTGAGCAATTGATCTAGTATTACTATCTTAGATAAACCAAGACAATAATGTATAGAAGCTGACTTGTAACAAACTTAATCAATACGCGGAATTTACTGATTAACTTAAGAGGAACACAAACACAATTATATCACCACTTAAACACTTCAATATATTGAATACGAGCACCCTGAATAGTGCTAGGGTTTTGCAACCTTGAAGTGAATACAATACTAGAATAATACGTACTCTAGTCTAACCCTAGGATCTCCTTTTATACACCAAGGAACCCTACAGGCTTACAAACGACTTCCTACCCAAGACTATGATCTTCTAACATTATAGAATATTACATAATATCTATACTATAAATACAAACATTCGTACATAAACTTATCACATAAGCAGCAGAGTCTCAGCAGTATTCTTCCAGCAGTAGAGTCTCAGCAGTAGTCTTGTCTGGCAGTAGAGATTTTACACTAGCAGTAGACTTGACTAACTAGCAGCAGTGTAGCACCCAGAAGTAGAGTTACTTCAAAACCCAACAATCCTCCCCTAAACTTGATATTTTCCCTGAAAATATGCAAGTTTCTTACAAGCTCAAACAAACACCAGGAGGATGCTTCCAAACACTCTATCTTCTTCTCAGCTTCTCACTCTCTCTAGAATTCTGCTGCACTATTCTGTCAAGTAAGTCTTGAAGATGAGGAGTTACTTCTTCACATCTAAGCTTAGAAGCAATCATTACAGTAAGAACTCCAGCTCTCAATGGATACTCCTTTTCTGTAAGCATGAACACATCAACTCCAGCCTGAGTAGAAATATGATGAACATCACTTGAGCTATAATGCTTCCATAATGTAGACATATTATCTGCTTCAAACCTCCAGTATCTGTCACTTGGGTCTGGATTATACATTCTTTGGAAATGTACCCATAACTCCATAGCTTTCACACTTACTGGATCTTCAAATTTAAACTTAACTTGTGTCAAGCCCCATAGAGTATTCAGATCTGTTCTATCACAAGATCTTACAAGATCTTCAAAATCCCTGTAAATTTCAACATCACCTCCAACTCTGATAACTTTCCAAGCCTCACCAAAATCATCCTGTGCAATTTCCCAATCTGCAATTGGATGTCTAGCTTGAAGTGGCTCAACAAACATATCATCTGGTTCAACCACCAAAAATCTATCATCAGTCTTATCAGCAGTCTTTTGAAGTGATTCAGGTAATTCAGCAGTCTTGGATCCTTCAACTCTTGATTTCTTGGCTCTTTCTTTACTAGCTGCCATATGCTCATCAAAATTTTTCTTCCATTCAGCCTCTTCCTTTGAACCTATTTCAATAAACATTTTGTTTCTTTTATATCCAGAATAATAATGAAGCCTAACTGCATCTTGTCCCATTCCTCTGAATTGACTCATTTTCCATCCACACTGAGCACACAAATACTATTTCATTTGTGAAATGATCTGAGCTTCTGTAGGCCTTTTTTTTCTCTTTTGCTTGCCTTTGATTACATTTGACACATAGTCAAAAGCTTGATCATTAATCATTCTAATGAAATCATGCAGCTGTGCAGTCTTTTGCTCTGTGGTTAAAGTGACATCAGCATGAACTTCTATGGCTTTCTTGTTAACCTCAGATTATTCCTTATCAAATAATCAACTTCTTCAGGTGTAGGCTCATAGTCATATTCATCATTCTTTGACTTTGACTCATCCTCTTTACTTCTTCTAGATTTCAGAGCTTCAAGAACTTCATGTTCTGCTAGCAGCCTAGCTTGTTCAACATTAACATCTTCACCTTCTATTTCTATGTCATCCATAGCAACCTGTATAGCCAAAACTCTATCAGCCTCCACAAGCTTCTCTTTAGGCCAATATTCCTTAGGCAATTTCTTATATTCTTCTTCTTCATCACTAGAACCAGAAACAACTTCTTCAACTATCTTTCCTTTTCCTTTATCAGTGCTTGAAGCAACTGGTTTTGCCTTTGGAATTGTTTGTGAAGGTTCTCTAATCAAAACTCCTTTTGTGGGTAATAGTGACACATGAATTGGTTGTGAAAGAGATGTTGGTTGAGATGGTGCAGATTTGATTGGTTCTGGTTGAGGTGGTTGTGATGTATGTTCAGTTGGAGATTTCTCTTGAAGCATTAGCAAAGCATTTGCAACAGAGTTCTCACCTGATCCAGCAGCAGAGTTACTAATAGTTTCATCAACAGTAGTCTCTTTAGCAGCAGACTCTGGAGCAACAGTCTTAGCAATCTTTTCCATCACAGCTTCTTGATTATCCTTATTCACCACCACATACATATCTGCATTATCACTACTTTCCACATGATCATCACTCTTAGCCTCCCCTGAAGCTAAACCAGCATCATCAATAACACCTGCATCAACATTTGTCTCTAAAGCAATAGCAGCAGAGTCTTCTAAACTAGCCTCATCACTTCGACCTGTGTTACCTGGTCCGAGAGGTGAATCATTGACATTGACATTTTGTACAAGGGGTGGTGCCATCAATTTAAGTTGTTCAATTCTGTCCTCCTCACTTCGGGATGTGTGACCTTCCCTGAGAGGTGAATCTTGGGACACAAACTCAGTACCAAACCTAGTTTGATCACCTGAGCCCCCTATGTTTTCCATGTGGCTAGGGAATCCATCACCTGTGTTTGACTCATAAGAAATCATTCACATTAGATGTTGCCTTGGATTGGGTCTTAGTTATGTTAACACTATCCTGCTCTGCTGCTAAGCTAGTAGCAGTAGTGTTAGCCCTCACCAACATGTCACCTCCATCACCTGTGACAGCCCCATCTGGTACATTATCTATCCTAACACTGGTCTGGGGTAACTCAGTGTTCTTTGAGGCTTTCCTACGTTTATAGGTCTTTAATGGTTGTGGAGATGATGATTCAAAAGTGGGTGTGTGTTGGGAATCAGTGGGAGTTCCTGATCCTTCACCCTGAGCATTTTCAATAAGTTCCACCATATAAGGAGTAAGTGGTGTAACTTCACCAGAAAATTCTTTGTTGACCTTGACCAAAAAACTAAAAGACACAGATCCCATTATTGGTGATTTATAAATAGCTCTAAACGATTACCTTTTGATCATCAACAAAAGCCCTCACACAGAGTTCCCCCTTCAAAGTTTTGACTTTGGCAGTATGCCAAAACTGTTTGATATGAGCAGCATAGATGGTAGGATTCACAGTTAATGCATACCTAAGGGATGTAGCATTAAGAAAGTTTGCCATTTCTGTGAATTCTGCAGGTATAACATCTGTGTCAAGTTCTGCCACAATGTTATGACTTTTTGCCCATGTTCGTTCAATATCCATGATTTAGGGTTCTTAAAATTTGGGGTTTTGGAATTTGGATGGTAATGGAGAGTGGGTTGGTTTCTAAACTGCAATTCGTGGGT
>LBNU01029283.1:0-14033 GCA_014162995.1 Artemisia annua
AACTTGATTCAAGTACTTTGGTTAGTCAAACACACAAAGGTTTTAATACTATGATGTGACAACTTATATTTTAAGTACTTATGAGAATGATGTGTTTATATATATTTAAAATGTGAAGAGTAAAATGTAGCAAAACAAAGATTATGCAAGACTTGAAACTAAAATTGTATTTTACCAAAAACTAAAGTTTATACTTTGTCGTTAACAAAACTTAGCAAAGATCGTAAAATATAAATAACGTTTTTAAGCGATATTTGTATTAACACATCTCTTTCGTATTCTCGAGCCTTCAAGAAATAACTTCATCATCACGGGCTTTCCTTGAGTAGATTTCATCATTGACTCGGCTTTGTGACACTTTTCCACATCTTGTGCTCGTTTTAGGCTTTTTGGTTGACTTTTGTGCTAATTATGCAATATCCGTCCCTGCACGATCTCAAACACAAAAACAAGATATCTTTGGCGTTTCACGTTAGTTTTTGGTCTTTTCTACACTTAAACTAAGGTCAAAAGTATGTGTAAAATAGCACACATCAAAATCCCCCAGACTAAGGTATTGCGTGTCCTCACGCAATGTAATCATGTCACGCCTTAAAGATAAATAATTTCGCACCTCTCTTTACTAACTTTGAAAAGTAGCAAAACGTTCAAAGGAGATACGAAATCATTTATTCCCTAAAACGCCCCGAGTTTCCATTTTATTCCATATGCTACTTTATTCAACTCACTTTAGCTTATGACGGTGTGCTTGACTTTCATTATCTAGTGATAACGATTAAGGGTCATAGAGTAAGAACACAATTCATAGAAAAGTGACCGATTGGATAAAATTCATCGTCCCTGATTTTTCACAAGCTCCCAAACTAAGCGTAAAAACGGATCATTGTTTAATTACAAGTTAGATGCCAACGCTACTCATGAAAGTTACTCGTGTACCGCTTGCTCCCATTTTCCTATTTTTGTATCTCTTTATTTTATTTTTGTGAGAGGAATGAATTTCTTCATAAGCATCTCGTTTCATAGTTTTTAGTCCGCTAAAGATACCAAATTCATACGCTAAGTAGTTATCGATCTTCCCTTAAGAAGGTTTGCAAGAGAAATGTGGTCCACATCAAGGATATTGGATACATACAAAGACTTTGGAATACATCAAAAATAGACATAAGTTGGCGAGTACATTTCACGTGCACCTCATGCGTCCGATCTAGGATCGTAACATGCACCTCACGCGCGACCAACTTTAGTCTTAACACTAGAACTCATGATCCATAAATCTTCAACATACATCCTTATTCTTTCTTTTCTTTTTCTTTTTCTTTTCTTGATACTTTTTTTTTTCTTTTTTTTCTTTCTTTTTCTTGCCTTAGTAACTTCTCAACTCCGAACCTTCACGGTTTCAGTCCAAGACCTACCGCCAACTGCTAGGGTTGGAATCTAGGATCCAAGGTCCGATCTCAATCCGAAGTCTTAAAGCACCTTAGCTCATACATAACAACGGGCTTTTGGGTAGCTCCGAAACCACATGCGTACTACGCTTATTCAACGATATACAATACAACTCAATTGACGTGTATCCATGATGTGTACCCAATTTCCCAAGCAAAGATTCTCTTAAGAAGATAAAGAACTACTCATCGGCTAAACCTAACATCTTTAATTATTTTGCACATATATGGGGTGAAGCAATTTTGTGGGAACAAAAAGACATGAGTACCTTCGATGAGCTTTAAAGAGATCCAACTACTCTATGCTTAGCATCTAACTTCTAAGGAAACTCTATCATTTCACGTTCTCCGCAAATTTAAAATCCCAAATAATGAGATCCGCGAATGCTTAGCCGATAATCAAGCCACGCATATATAAAGTAAGGTACGGGAGCCGACAAAAGAGTAGCTCCTTGTGTACAAAACTAGCAAAAGCTTTTATGATCATCTTTGGTTAAGGGAACATGCTAGGGCTTAACACGCCCGGATCAAGTCAAAATTTTTATTCTCACTCTTACCTAGTAGGAAAGTCAAACTCGGTGTCAAAACTTTTATTCTATTTTTGTATTTTTTTCAATTTTTCTCATTTTTTCTTTGGAATTTTTTTCAAAATTTTTCAATTTTTGTGGTTTTTGTGGAAAACGGGGTTGCGTAAGTAAACAGCAATGGTGAAAGTGCTAGGTCAATCAAATCGAAGATTCACCCCCCCAGACTAAAGATAAACATTGTCCTCAATGTTTTCAAGGTAAGGGTAATCCTAATAATAAATCTAAGGCCGTTTATTAAGTATGCCAAAGATACCATTAGTCGATTAGATTTGGATATAGGATTTCCAAGCAAGAAGCAATACATGGGACTCGAGTGGAGATGAGATGATCCAACGAGCACGAGAGTCATCATGAATTGGGGAAATCCTGCACAAACATAAACAACCAAGCAAACACAAGTTTGGAAGAGGTTGCCCTCCTCTCGTTACTTATTAGATAATAAAATAAAAAGGATAAGCATGGGGTGCCTTCCACGAAGCGCTTGTTTAGTAACGAGTCGTATAGCTTAGACTCGCCCCGAATTTACTTGTTCTTGGGGGAGCAAATGAAACACACGGCTTGAAAAGCGACGATGCCGGGATCAAAAACAACATCCTCACTCGCGGAGGAGTGACGGATGGGAGAAGCTGCAGTAAATGTGAAGAATGGAAGAAAATTTTTTATCACAATTAAGATCAATTCTTCATTTTCAAAAACCTTGGGTGGGAGGGCTGGAAAAATTTTGTTAAAAAGTAAGCCTCCCCCCAGATTAACGTCTTTCTCAAGATCAAATTGAAACGATTCATATTCGGGAGGAGAGGAAAAAGCAAGAGAAGTGGTGCTGCCACGACTCGTCTCCTCCGAATCAAAGGAAAAAGCTTCGTAGACTGGAATAGAAAGATCGGGATGAGAAGTGGGATTGCCACTTAATGCCTCAATCTTAGCAATGAGAAGATATACTTTCGAAAGTTTTTCACGAAGAGCTTCATCTTGGATTTCATTGTCGCCATCTTCATCATTCTCCTCTTCTAAGCTGACGAGCTCAGAAGGTAGGTCGTCGACATAATCGATGTCTTCAAAAGGTAAAGAATCATAGTCATTGTCGGACTCGGAGAACACTTCAACACGATCACAAGATTTGTCAAACGAATCCTTGAGCTCGGGCTCCAAAGGATCTGACGGCTTAGAAATATCAAAAACAAGTGTCGAAGAACATTTTGGAGAATCCGGAGGTGGGACAAGTGGTGTGCTCTGAGAGCTAGCAGTTTCCACCGCTTCCGTTGTAGTCTCTGGTTCTTGTTCTTGTGAAGAGTCGGGAGTATCAAGAACAAATTCACAATCACCGTTAGAAATTTCCACGGACTCTCTTGGGATTGGGACAAGGTTCTCAGCACTTGGTTTATTGAATTCACCAGATTCCGTTGCCGGAATAGTACTAAGATGCTCGTCCCCCATTATGAAAGAATCCGTTGGGTTCAAAGTTGATGAAACGGGTGTGATAACAGCTGATGAATTTTTATAAGACTTCATATGAATAGAATCTTCATCGTGAACAAAAGTGTTGCAGAATTGAACGCTCACTTTAGCTGCTTGTTCTTCGGCTAGTATCTTTCCAAGTGATTTTTGTTGAGCCGTGCGAACTCTTGACTTGTTTTCGATAATCTTCAATGCATCATAAGTGGTTCGACAATAGAGATTACCACCGGCGGCCGTATTGAGGGAATCTTGATCATTTGGCATTAAAGCGTTGTAGAAGATGTCGATTTGAAACAATTCGGAAAAACCATGATGTGGGCATTTTCTCATAAGATCTTTGAATCTTTCCCATGCCTCGGCAAAAGACTCATCAAAACGTTGTTGGAAATTTATGATTTCTTTTCGAATTTCAAGCGTTTTGGAATGAGGGTAGAATCGATTCAAGAATTTTGACGCTAAGTCGTCCCAAGTTGTGATAGAATTTGGAGGTTCACGATCAAGCCATCTCGAAGCTGCTCCTTTAAGCGTTAATGGAAACAAGATAAGCTTCACCACATCATCAGGAACTTGGTTAATTCTGAAAGTATCGGTTATTAGATAAAATCTGTTGATGTGGGAGTAAGGATCATCGTTTTCGGAACCAAAGAAAGGATCAATGAAATCAAGTAACTCGACGTTGATTTGATATTCATCTGCCAGAACTGGTGGAATGACGATGGCCTTCTCAAGACGTACAGGAATTCTGAGCAACTCCTCTATAGAACGTGTACCTGCCATGATATGAAGATAGGAGAATATTTTTGGTTTTTATGTTTTGAAAAATGAAAAGTTAAAAGTGAAAACTAATTTTGAAATGGAAAATCTTTTTGGATTTTTGATTATAGGAAAGTGAAAATTAAAAGAAAAACAAATTAGAAGAGAAAATCTTTTTGTGTTTATATATTTTGAAAATATTTACAAAAGCTTAAACTTCTCGAAAGAAGGGTCTCCAAAACACATTACTCAAACGATCGAACGACTAAATCTTATCAACCGCTCCCCGGCAGCGGCGCCAAAAATACTTCACTTGTTCCTGACGGCGTCACCTTGTAGACTCTGACGGCGTCACCTTCTGTGATCTTTAAGGTCTTTTGAGTTTTTGTTGTTTTCCGCACTTTTTCACTCCGAAAACGCCCGAAAATGCTTCTTTTGTGATTTTCCCCTCAAAAGTACCTAAAATGAGAAAAGAAACGACTTTGGGTGAAATCCAAACCAAAAACATACGAATTAGGACTCAAACCGACCCCTAAAAACGTAACATTTTTCGTCTCATCAGGGTTCCAAGGGTTGGAAACCCTAAAAGTTACAGAAAATTCGTCTTAGGGTTTTGCCCTAAAAGTTCTCCACAAAGTTCCACACATAATGAATGAAAATTAGAAAACTATATATAGATTTTACACTCTGACGGCGTCAGGTTATAGGTTCTGACGCCGTCAGCTCGCCGCCATTAGGTTTCTCGGATGGCCTAGATCCACTTCTGACGCCGTCACCCTTTGTTGCCTTCTGGGCCGTCACTCTTTAGCTTTACTCCTGACGGCCTACACTTTCTAACACCTGACGGCGTCAGGTGTTAAATCTCAAAATCTTTCTGGCCCGTCATTTGATAATTGATTTCCACTCTTTTGTCATCCTTGCTGACGGCGTCACCTTGTGACTTCTGACGCCGTCAAGTTGTAATTTCCAGCTTCTTTGAGACTTTGTCGTTTTATTCACTTTTATGCTCCAAAAACGTCCAAATATGCATGTTTTCCAGAATTCCTCTCAAAAGTACCTAAAATGACAAAAGAAACGATTTAGGGCAATATTTGATCACATTTATACGAATTAGGGCTTAAATGACTCCCTAAAAGCATAACACTTTTCGTCTCATCAAATACCCTTACACTTGAGATTTGCTTGTCCTCAAGCAAATGAGCTTTTATTCCAATCAAAATATGAGTTAGGGGTCATTTAACACGAATATAAAAGTAATTACAACAAATAGTTATTAGACCCTAATCATAACAAGCACGGAAATCATACACTAGCACCTCACAAATAGTGTTTGGATTCTCACATCTCTCAAATGTCATAAAGTTTATATCTCATAAATGGAAACGGAAAATAACACTCACTACCTGTCATAGCAAATAGATTACCATAGGCTTGGGAAAGGATCAATTACTCCTCCACTAGGCGTAAGCACCTAAGATAAACTATCAAAGAGGGCTTTATAAAGGGTTGTAACGTAAGGTGTAGGGATATGATAACACGGTTTGGTTGGAATAAAGGGTATTTTAGTGGTGGCGAGTTAATTATCATGATCAAATACATGCACTCTACATCGTTGCTTAAGTCAAGACTCGACTCAATCTTAATCTAGAAACGAAATAACAAAAACCAAAAAGAACATAAAAGGAAACGGGATGGTAGTCCGTATGTTTTTCTTCTTTCTTTTTCATCTTTTTTCATACACTCTTACCCTACCATCCAAAATAATACATCATAGGGGAGTAGCATTCCCCTTACACTTGAATCTTTACATAACTTTACAATCGCTATTCTAATGCCTCGAATTAAGATAATCGAAAAACTTAGAGTACTTTTAAAATGTTTAGCACATATGGGGGTAATAATGTTGTTCTTCCCCATTACTCCATTACACTAGTACTTTACCCATGAGTCCCAATCGTCCCAAAACAATCTGTATGATATGTGTCTAATTACACATATATTTTACTTGTTAAACGGACTCAAAAGACCAAAAACATATTAAAATTGCCAAATATATGTTTGTTTTTGTGTTTGTGATTGTGCAGGTACGGATATTTTGAAAGGTGGACAAAAATCAAAGAAACCCCGACATAACGAGCACGAGTATTTGATAGAGCACGAAATTATGAGTCCAACGGTACGAGCTAAAAGATTATTGGATCGAAATTGGAGCAAAAGTACGAGATTTTGAGCATTCAACGAAGATTATTAGAGCCCGAAGATTAAGCCCATTGATGATTCGCGGGAGCAAAGTACAAGCTCAAACCACGGGTATCGTTGTCCCAACGAGGGTTGAATATGGATCTCGTCACTCAAGACCGTGAGCTATGTGTTATGAATAGGGTTTAAAAGAAGGTTTGGGTTTTGTCTACACTACAACGACAAATTAAAGTAAAGGAAAGCGGTAAAACGACATGAAATAAGAAAACAAGTAAAGTTGCATGAATAAAATGACTAAAGAAAGCGGTAAATGAAAGCGATAAGTAAATAAATCGGTAAATGAATTTAAAATACAATGTGTTTGCAAAGCGACGCGAATAAGTTCGTTAAGCTTGAAGTAAAAGTTTGTGACGGGTTATTTTCCTTTCTCGAGATTAGTTGTTAATTAATCTTTTGAAAAGATATTAACTCAAGACGAGTGAATTAATCGTTCAAAGGTTTCGTCTTCAAATAATTAACTCACATGTCTAAGTAATCTTTCGATTACTTATCACAAACGTTTAACACTCTCACTAAACTCACAAACTCGAATCACTAAGCAAACACGTTTAAAAACTACTCACTACTCATATTAAAAACTTAAAGCGATAAAGAAATTAAAAACTTGTAAAAACATTTAACGTAAATAAAAGGTAAGACTAAAAATGAAAAGACGAAAGACTTTAATAAGTAAAAGACACTAAAAAGATTTTAAAGAAAATTCGACAGCATAACGTTTAGATTTAATAAAAATGAAAACCTCACTCGATAAACGATGAGGGAAAATAAAAGTCTAACTCGACTTGTAAAAGAAATAAGAAAAGAAGAGAGGACAAGCCACGACTCAAAATAAACTAAGACTAAAAATCATACTCGCTATCTAATACAAAAAAAACAAACTCGCTACTAAATAAAAGAGGCAAACTCGCTAGGAAAATGGAACCCAAACTCGCTAGGTCTAGTGTCCCATACTCGCTACCACTTGAGATCCATACTCGCTAGAGCTAGGCTAGGAAACAAACTCGCTAGGGCTAGGGGTAGAACCATACTCGCTAGACCTCTTGGTACCCAAACTCGCTAGGAACCAAAAATCTAAACTCGCTATACCTAAAAAAAAACAAACTCGCTATTAAACCCTAAAAACTAAACTCGCTACTAAACCCTAAAAACAAAACTCACTGGACTCTAAAACTTTTAACGTGACATAAATTTTATAAAAATAAATAAATAAGACTTGTAAAAACTTGGTAAATAAAATGTAAAGACACTAAAATAAGCTCAAAAATAAGCAAACAAGCCACGGCTTCTTTTGGAAGCCTAGCTTATTTGTATATCTTATCACTTGAAACTAAAAACATGCAAAGTTGACAAAGAAAATAAAAGCTATTAAGAAATATTTAGAACATGTAAATAAGCTTGAAAGATTAAAGACTTGTAAAAGAAAGCTTGTAAAGAACTCAAATAAGCTAGAAATAAGACATGGAAATAAACTTGCATAAAAATAAAACTTACCTAATACAAAAATAAACTAAGACTATCCTAAAACTAATCCTAAAACTAACCCTAAAACTAACCAACCTTCACAATGAGGCTTAAGCTTCTATTTATAGGCCAAGAGCTTCTAAAGTTTTGACAATGTTGCAACTTAAGCCCTTGAACCTTTACAATTCATGAAAAGAACACTAAAACTTTGTTACAAATTACTAAACGTCTTAAACATTAAATGTAAACTCTTGTAACTTCGAGGCTTGTGTTGACGTGTATTCTAAAAGTCTTCAAAGATGTAAAAGTGATAACTTGCTCGAATTCATGAAGCTTATCGTAATAAATAGCTTTGAACTTTGATTAAGCATCTCTTTCGTATTCTCGAGCCTTCAAGAAATAACTTCATCATCACGGGCTTTCCTTGAGTAGATTTCATCATTGACTCGGCTTTGTGACACTTTTCCACATCTTGTGCTCGTTTTAGGCTTTTTGGTTGACTTTTGTGCTAATTATGCAATATCCGTCCCTGCACGATCTCAAACACAAAAACAAGATATCTTTGGCGTTTCACGTTAGTTTTTGGTCTTTTCTACACTTAAACTAAGGTCAAAAGTATGTGTAAAATAGCACACATCACCCAACCAAGTCATTTATATGTTGCAACTAACACCCAACGTCAACAAATATATATTATATCCCATTTGGTCCAACAAGTGAATAAGCCCATCACAGCCCAAAATTTTCAAGGGTATACTGTTTGTGGGAATATATCCCTACTACCAAGAGAACAGAGGGAGCTTGCATTATTGTTGAAAGCCGACACCCGCCTCCATTAATGGGTTCGGTGTCACATTACCAAATTTATCTTAAATTTCTAATTTATTGTCTAAGCTTTTATGTAGTCACATTATTAGTTCTTTGTCATATGTCTGTTACTATATTATACGTTTTCTAAGCATTAATTTATTATATATTTACGTCTCGTCTCGTCTCGCTTTTGTTTCTACGTATCAAAGTCATCAAACAATGGTTTTTGTTTTTAATGATTTTGTTGAGCATCCTTTATTAATCCTTTCTTTAGTAGATGTTTAGGTAAATTTAATATTTATTCTTTTTTTTATTAGACGTAACTATTGTTTTACAGATTCTATATATTTTGTTTTAACAATTTTTGGTTTTAGTCAAATGCTAAGTAAGGTTTTATAAATAGTTATTGGTGATTGAATTGTGGTCATGAAGCTATCAAGGAGGATGTGGGTATATGAGCTTGTAGATATGGGTATTGATGGTAGTATGACATTGAGTTCATTTTATCCGTAGTCTTCATATTCGGTGACTTCTATTGCTATTTCGATTACCTCTTTTTATTTTTATTATGTTTACTTTATATATTATTATTGTTGCTTATTATTTGCATATTATGGTAGAGTAGTTTATATATGCTTGTTAAGTGGTGGTGATTTGTGAATTAAGTGTGAAAACTTAGAAATTATCGATTGATTACCTTTGGTTAATTTGGTTTTATTTTTAGTAATTTTAATGGGCAAAAGCCATTAGGATAATTGATTATTTTGATCTAATAATTTTTACCAAGAAATATTAATTGTTTTCAATATAAACCAACGTTGTGAGAAAATAGTTTAATTTTGACGGGTATTAATTAAAAAGTGGCTTAAAATCGATAATTCGCACTTAATGATCTTTTCACCACACTTGGCAAGTATATATTTTATATCGTATTCTTAGCTTTAATTTTACCTTTATTAATTGTAGTCTACTTTTTAATAGTTGATAATTGCTTTTAATATTAGATTTGCGTTTTTGCTTTACGTTATTGTTTTATATGTTTTATTTATTGCTTTCTAGTATAAATTCACTATTCCTCATTATATCTCTTCACTATTCCCATCATTCGATCACGAACTTGAACCGTTTTACCATTTCACACCTCGTCGGGACTTAACGACCCGGAGAAACACTATATTCACCGGAAAACGCGTGGTTTGACTACTTTGACTATTTCTTGGTTAAAGTTGACTTTCTACTGCGATCAAAATGGCGCCGCTGCCGGGGAGGCTGCGTGTCGAAAGTCTCGTAAAAGGTTTTAACGATTAGTCTTGTAGAACCTTCGAAAGAAGTTATCGCTTTCAAAAACTTATAAAAAACCAAAAATATTTTTCTTTTATTTCTATATATGTATATATATCTATAAAAGATAAAAACACAAAAAGATTTTCCGTTTTCTTTGTTTAATAATAACAAAAATAAAATACACCGTCGAAAACCAAGGCAGAACACTTACCAACTGGGGGTGTGACCATAATAAGTTCCCAAACCAAAGATAAAAACTTGCCTTTGTATCCTTGTGAATTGGTGTACCTTTTTCAAAGAAGCCATTCACATTGTGATTATTGGTTTAAGTTCTCTGTCGTTTTATGTTTTTTTTTTCAAAAACTCCAAAAATATTCACCTTTCCCCCCCCCCCACAACCTTTTTGATTCTTTATTCCTTTGCCCTCTATCCGTTTGATTCTAACTTCTTATACTTCTCTGATGTTTAATTCTTATGGCGTCTCTCGGGTACACATGTTTTCATTGCAAAAACCCGATCGAGAACGGCTATCGTTGTTTCCGGTGTACTTGTGAGAAGTGTGAAAATTATTGTCGAGACGAAAATTGTTATTGGTGCGAATTATCCACTAAAAAGTCTCTCAAAGTTCTTCCAACTACCCTTCACAGCCCGAGATACGTGCTATTAATGACAAACCGTCAAGAATTAATCCAAACCTTTCACGATTTACGGTTCAAAGTTTATCAAGCAAATGTACTGAGCTTAAAGCGGTGACTAAAAAGAACGACTTTCCTAATCTTCACGTTTATCAAGAACAAGAACCGGGGGTCATAATGGAAGTGGTGGAAATTGCTAGCTCTAAGAGCACCCCACTTGTCCCACCTCCGGATTTTTCAAAATGTTCTTCGAGACTTGATAATCATTCGGACAATTGTGTTGATTCTTTGAATGGTCCGATTCCTTCTTTAAGGCAATCGTTTATTCCTTGCGTCGGTTGTGGCGAGCCACTTTTCGGTTTACCGTGTCGTTGGTGTACGTGTGAACGATGTGGTAATGATATTCAAAACGGAAGTTGTTTGTTTTGTGGTTCGAGGATTTCATATGAGCATAATCCGTGTTATCAAAATTTCAATGCTACATCGTTTCAAAATGCACCAACTTCACAACAATACGCTTGTGAGTATTGTGGAGGTCCGCATTTTAGCAATAATTGTCAAACTAGGAATCTTTTTCCTTGTGACAACAATTATTACAACCAACCTCCACAATACCAAATGTTTGAAACACAACCTCAGCCATTTCCTCAAGAACTTTTGCAAAATATTATAAATACTTTAAATGATCTTAAGGATTTGGTTAACAAACCTACTCCGGAAGAACCTTGTCCGAAGTCTTACAAAGAAATACTAGCTGAAGAAGCTGAAGAAGCAGCTAGAGTAAGATTTCGAATGCGTAATACTTTCATCTACGATGATGATAGTGATGATGAACATACCCTTGATATTCGTCAAGGTTTATCAAATTCATCAGTTATGGTTCCTTCCGTGAAAAATCAGGGAGAAAATAATGTGACAAAGTCACTAGCAGAAGAACAAATGAAATTTGTAAAAACCATGAATGCTAGTACTTCTCAACTCCCTCAGTCTGTTGTTATCACACCCGAAGTTCACACTCACTCTCCGAACATGGGGGATGAGCATCTTAGCACTGTTCCTGAAAAGGAATCGGACGAATTCATAAAGTCTAGTGTTGAGAACCTTGTCCCAATCCCAGGAGAGTCATAGGGAACTTTTGATCATATGTGTGATTTACCTTCCCCTCTTGAGTGTTCAAGAGATCATTTTGAGACTTTCTCCGATCTTAGCGATGATTGTACATCTTATGGGGACATCGATTATGTTGAGGCATCACTTCCACATTCTGATGCCGATCCTCTTCTTGAGGAGTTCGCCGATGAACTCACTCACATCGATCCACTTCCATCGGGAAGTGACGATGATCTCTTCGATTTCAATGCCGATCTGGGAGAAATTGAAAATCTCTTATATCACGATCATTCACTCAATTCTTATCCCAACAGTCCAATAGAGAATGTTAATTACCTTGTTCCTAAAACTATCAAAACAACTTTCACTAATCCTCTGTTTGAATTCGAATCTGAATTCACTTTGATTTCTGATAATCCAATCTTTGATGTTCAGAACGAGGATGGTGATGAGTCTACAACGGAACAAGAGTTCACTGATTTACATCATGTGATTGATTCTCTTCACGAGGAGTTCTCCGGTGAACTCACTCATATCATGACTCCTCCGGAGTATGATTACTTGGATAACAAGAAAAACCATAGTGTGGGGGAAAAGTTCTCAATCATGAGAATTGGTATTTTGATGACAAATTTTCCCACCCTCCCACCCAAAATGTTGTCCAATCCAAAGAGCTTAACCTATGAAATCCAAAATCAGGAAACTGAACCTGATCTTGAGGGAGAAGATCTTGTCATGATCATTATCATGACTTTCTTTCTTTTCTTCACCTACCTGGTGACTTCCCCTCTTCTCAACTCATTCGGGAATGAGGATACTATCTTTGACCCCGGTATCGTTTCTACTAGTTTTCACTATTAGAATACCGGTGGTTATCTCATCGGGGTGGAACTTTCAAGTACTTCAATGTTTGTCCAAACATCTTGAATGAAAGTCCGATGGAGATTGTCTCTTCCACATGTTGCTTCCCCAAGAACCAATGAATTCGGGGTCGAGTCAAGCTAGCGACTCGGTAAACAAAAACAGTAGCATTGCCATGGGTTTTCACCCATGTTTCTGTCTTCTTTCTATTTTCTAAAACTAAGTGTGGGGGAATTTCCCTACCGTGCTTTGCTTCTTGTGTGTTGTTTGCTCTTATTTTCAAATTTCCCTTTGATCGTGATGATTGATGCGCCTGTTTTCAATCCAGCCGCCCAATATCCGATCTTGTTACTAAAGTCTATCCAGGGATATCGTTTTTAAAATCCTTTTGTGAAAAAAGATTTCGTTTCCACACTTGGCTAGTAGTATTACCTTTTTCCGTTCAAAGTTTCGGCTAAGTGCCGGTACTTTGAATATTGAGGGCAATATTCAATTCTAAGTGTGGGGGGGAAATTCTAGTCGAATTTGATCACATTTGTACCTCCTAGTCCCCTGGTAACCCCGTTTTGACCAAATTTTTTTTTATTTTGAAAGTGCTTTGCACTAACAAAATAAATGGTAATCAGTCCACCATGTCTAGCACACATAAGGACTGGCTAATCCTGGAGCAAACGGCTCTAGGTAAAGATATATCAAATCCGTTTATGGCTGACAATTTGGCAAAAATTGTATGGTATTCGACTCACCGTATCTTTCATAGTGAAGAGTTGACTAGCCTACAAGGCTATGGCTTGTGGTAAAGGCAGTAGAAAACCATAATTGGTAATCAACTCACCAAGATGATATCTAAGAGTTGGCTAGTCCTGATCGAGGCAGAATAAGCGGTGAAGCTTTTACCACGAGGATCGTTGTCCCAACGAAGGTTGAACTGATCTCGTCACTCAAGACCGTGAGCTATGTGTGGTGAATAGGTTTAAAAGATGTTTTGGTTTAGTTTATACTACAATGACAAATTAAAATGCGGTTTAAAATAAAGTAAAGCAGTAAAACGACATGAAATAAGTAAACAAGTAAAGCAGCATGTAATAAAGTGACTAAAGAAAGCGGTAATAAAAGTGCGATAAGAAATGAAAACGATAAATGAATTTAAAAGACAATGTGTTTGCAAAGCGACTCGAATAAGTTTATTAAGCTTGAGCTAAAAGTTTGTGCCGAGTTATTTTCCTTTCTAGAGATTAGTTTTTGATTAATCTTTTGAAAAGATAACAACTCTAAACGAATGAATTAATCGTTCAAAGGTTTTCGTCCTTCGAATAATTAAATCACACGTCTAAATAATCTTTCGATTATTTATCACAAACGTTTAACGCTCT
>LBNU01029283.1:23144-56866 GCA_014162995.1 Artemisia annua
GGTGTAAAACATTGGGTTAATCCTAATGCCTCTTATCATGTAGTAAATCTTAACTACACGAATGTAGTCTCACTTGTGGATTTGAGATGGTCCTAACGCAAGTTCTAGAATCTAAATACTACCGGTACTCACATCATAGCACCAAAGATGGATGCTTTTCCTACCAATTCTAGGGGCGAACCTCACATATTTGGGGTGAAAATTTTTTTAGTGGTACGGTTTCGTGCTAGTCATACAATTTCCTATCCATGAGACGCTCATTAAGATCAAGGTTTCACTTCTACATGTTGTAAAAAATTTTAAATTGGCGCTAAAATTGCCCTAACAAACATTTCTCTTGGTTTTATTCCAAATTTACTATCAAATAAAGCAAAACATCAAGTGTAGGTATATTCTCAACGGTGCTTTCATTTACCCCCCTTACACTTAAACCGAACATTGTCCCCAATGTTCAAATAAAAGATGTAAAAGTAAATAATATGAAAGAATGAAATCAAATACTCCCCTGAATCGTTTGTTGTGGATTATGAAGTAACATGGTTAGATTGTAACACCCCCAATTCAAATATGGCAGCTATTGTGCTGGGGGTATTACGAAAATAGAAACCAGGCACATTTATAGTAAACGACCACAACTCGGGACGTTTTGAAATGTGACCAAAACATATCATTCGATCTACAAACCGTTTAGAGTACAAGTACTCTTTAGTCAAAGTTGCAGCGGAAAAGTAAATAGAGTTTGCAGCGGAAAAATAAACAAAGTATAGCAGCGGAAATGTATAAGACACAAAAGGTTTTACGAATGACATGCAAAATAGGGTAGTAAAGTAGTTAAGCTGCCGTGACAGAAACGCCCCTCCAGCCTTAGCCACTCCTCCACGCCCAAATTATCATCATGCCAAGCTAAACATTATTACCTGAAAATACATGCTTAAAAAGTCAACACAAAGGTTGAGTGTAATCCATAGGTTTAAATATATATAAAGTTGAGCACAAGGTTTTAATCATAAGATATGAGCAACATATGCTAATATCGGGTAATCAAGATAACAACCAATGTATAGAGGCATCCCTGTGCATATAACATTGTTGATGATGCTAAGCTCATGACACGCAAACGTTAACCACAATCATAATATCAATATAACCGCGGAATTTCATAATATAACAGTGCCCTCAAGGTCGAGCACTTGCCATTTACTCGACAAATCGAATATAGTACACCACAATTTGCCTATCTAGCAAAAGGAGTGGGAGGGTCAATTCCTATAGGCCTATATCCCTATATTCGCGTTCACTCGCAAGTGATTAATGGTTCATGATCTGAGGGTCTTGCATAGGCAAGGCAGAGCTACTTAGCACATCGTCAGGAAAGCATACCAATCAGGAAAGCATACCAAAAATACTTGTGCTCAGAAAACATTTAAAGCATGTATCTCACCCCATGGGTTTATAAACATTTAAAAGATAAAAAGTGGGGCTATGAATCACACCTTAACAACAGCAGGTAACGAGATATATATGTCAACCAAACAAATACGCCTCACAGCAGACAATCCTCAGCACAACCTAATCATATAAATATCATAACTCAGCAATAGTACTCGAATACTTTAATAGTTAATGCTTGAATGAAGTTTTATAAAAGATGATGGCGTTTGAAAGAAAACATTTTCCAAAAGTAGTCTCGTGTGGAAGAAAGATAGAAAAGAATAAGTCGGCGAACCCTCGAAACATACATGAAGACAAAAGAAGACTCGAAGGAAAATCGTCAAAAGAAATGAAAAAGAAAGAATAAAAGAAAATAAAGGCACAATCGAATAAAATGAAAATCACTAATAAGTCTCGGTTTTACCCATTTCCCAAAATATTAGTTGAAATAAAAGGTTTCTTAATAGAATATACTTGATAAATTAAAGATAATAAGTAATTTTATAAAATTTCGGCATGCCCTGCCCGTTTATAGAACATTTCCCGAGTCAACGACTCTTTTTATATACAAATAACGTTAACAATTTATAAGCATAGATATTAATATGATTGGATATATCATTCACGTAGTCCATTAGTTGTTCAGGTTTATCGACCATTTCGTATAGTTCGGGTTCCAGGTACGTTAAGATCTTTAAGGGCCTAACGTACCCTACCGTCTCATGTACCAAAGGGTCCATAAGTCTAAATAACCATAGCCGCAAATCCAATACGTCCAATACAAGTTCACAAGTCATAATCACAAATCTCAAGTGCGGATTCCAATCCGTTATCCAAATTAAAGTAACTTTAACAATTTACATTTTAAATTTCATAGTTATTATTCCGTATTAATATTTACCGTTTAACCGTTAAAACTAAATAATAATAACAATAATAAGTTTAGTATAATAGAAATAATAATAATAGTTGTGTTTAGTTAATAATAATATTAATAAAGTTAATATTAATATTAGTAATAATAAGTTATCAATAATAATAGTAACCCATATATCCGAGACTAAATAACCAAATGGTCCCGACAAAACATAACCAAAACCACATCAAAAGTATCACAACCAATCCCATGTCTCGCCTCAACCAAAATACTAATTACTAACCTAATCCAAACGGCTAACCCATAAACCAAACCAAAATACATTTCGCAAACCACTTCGGCTAACCAAATCTCATCCAAATCCAAACACAGTTAAACCCAAGTCACCAACAACAATAATATCGACAAATTAATCACCCACCACCACCACCATGGCTCGGTGGTGGTGGCTNATCCTCGTTCCTAATATATCTCACGCTCCTCGAATCCAATTTAACATGCTTTAAAGTTTTAAAACGTTTCAGGCTCTAAAAATAGAAGTTTGGCTAGGATTAGGTTTTAGGAAAAAATACCAGGTGTTACAAGCGACAAATAATTATACGTGCAAGCTTGTGGTTTTGGTGTCACTTTTGCGGGTTTTATTTATAGTCATTACAAGAGAAAAAAAGTTTATGGGTTAAAAACAAAAAATATAAAAGTTTAAGGATTAAACTATATCTAAACTATTGAATTAGTGATAAGTGTTGTTACCATTTTTAACAAAAAGTATGTAAAAGGATTTTGGAATTTAAAATAGTTTTTGGATAACACATTACTCATTTTTAAGTTTCTTAAATTTTAAAGAAAGTTATTATTTATATTCTTACTACTTATAAAGCAAACTTGCTATTCTTGAAACTTAAAAACTCTTAAAAAATAGTAAAGTGATTTCCTAATCTATCATTGATTAAAAATTGTAACAATATCCACCATTAAATTAATATTTTATATAATTTTTAATTCTCAAACTTTTATCATTTTTCGAAACCATAAACTGTTTTCTTGGAATGACTACAAATTAAACTCGTAAGTATTGTATCAAGAGTCACACCATAACCATAAGTTCACAAGTATAATTATTAGTTGATATACATTGTCGCTTTGCGTAGGTATTGTTAATCTGTTATGACAAACGTGATGACATATAATGTCATTTTTAGAAGAAAGGTGGTAAATATACTCTACTTAGATACTTTGGATGCCAATTTGCTCCATAAACGTTGTTTAGTGGCAAATAGAGGCATTTCAAAAACTCATTGGGAAATTTGCTATTTTGTTACATTTTGAGTCTCAAATTCGCTCATTTAAGCTTCGACTGATATCTAAAGTCATTTATGTTGTAGGGTTTGTAAAATATTGGTGGTCACTCGCATAACCTATAAAACATGCACAGCGGAAATAAACACATAAAGTGGTGCAGACAAATACTTTGATAGATAGATCTCCTAATCAGGGATATAACCTAATCTAACACGTACAATGGGTGTGAAACACCCAAAATGAGAAATAATTATTTTTATTTTTATTTTATTTTGTTTTTTGAAGCTGGGCTGGCAAACTCCATTTGGTCGGTGGCTATTTCGGTTATGACCCAAAATGGTTGGCGGCTAAACTAAACAGTCAGTGGCTGTTAAGGCCTTGTCCCGCAAATTTTTCTGAAACTTAAATAATTTCTGGAAACTCAACTTGCACTTATCGTAAAAACATCTTTGCAGAAACACTAGAAACACAATAAATAACAATTATGCACTTTTACAAAGCAAAATCATAAGCAGAAACGTGTCTACGAAGTTGTGCCAAACACTCCTTAAAACTAGTAAACTTGTTTAAGGCGCGTGATTTTACATTCATACAATTTAAGCTGATAATAAACATCTTTTAAGGCGTTTACAAGCTAAATATCAAAGTAGTAATAAGAGAAGCTCGACACTTATACCCTGAGTGTGCTTGTTCCCTCAAAATTTCACTTTTCTATGTCTTCTAGCCCCAAACAAGCTCCATATACTTACATAGGACATAAAACTGAGAAAAATAAATCCTTGTGAGTTAGTGAGTAAACGGAACTGGTCTTAGCTATAATAAACATAATACACATTATATAATAGCAAACCCGCCTATTATCTTGTGTTTATCTCGTGTTAGTCTAGATTAAGCCCTTAGGGATTGATGTAGACTAACACGAGATAAACAAAAATCGAACATGTTTATTAACCCGAATACCAAGAATAATTCTTCCAATTATCGTTGATTCTATGAATATCAATAATCAGGGCAATTTTCAGCCTACTGCCAAAAATAGACTAATCATATATCTTGGAACTGATCCGCCAACAATTTATTACAGTTATTAAATAGGCTCACAAATCTGAAATGAGCCTCAAAAGACAAACGGGCCAAAAAATAGCCCACTAACAAAGTCCAACAAACCGAGAAAAAACATAAAAATGTAAATAACTCAAAAATAGAGTGATTTGGGTCCCGAAAATCCCGTAAACTGACAAAAGTCATTTACCAAGACATTCTCCTCGTTCCAAGCTTGATTGACTCATCATGGGCCTGAAACCGAGCTTCTTAGCCCAAGTGTTGCTGGTTTTAGCGAATACCTTATTCTTGCTACCGCATCTAGGATCTACCGAATAATGAGGAGGAGAGGGAGGGAATTCCGTTAGGGTTTTAGGAGGATGAAGTGATTTCTAGTTCATGTTGTCTTTGTATTTATAGTAAGCCAAAGGAAATCTGGAAGTCCTTAAGTTACCATAAGTATATGAGTTTGAAAAAGTGTCATACTCCCCCTCCTAGGGTCAGGTGAATATTCATACATCCTTAAGGTTTATGGTTTTGCCTTTTATACTTAAATGTATTTATCGTAGATAAATAAATATATACATNCACTAGATACCTTTTTCGATCATGTATTTTTGCGGTATTTCGGTCAATTTTTTTATTACGCTTGGTTTGAGATAAGCTATATGGTATTTGTGTCTTACATTTCGGAACTAATCAAGAGGTTTTAGTCACATATATCATAAATTGTCAAATAAACCTCAATACTAAACATTAGATTAACATTAATACAAAACCTGTAAAATAACTTACTAAAATATTGTACACATCAATAATGGATATAATTTCAAAATAATATGAATAAAAGTCACAAATTATCATACTATCCCCAAAAATGTTGTAAAGTTAACTAAAACATAATTTTCTCGAAAAATGTATAAAGTTCAGAAAATGGCATTGTAATATACAAAAATGGTAAAAAGTTCACAAATTTGCATACATGCAAAAAAGTTGCATTAAATTCACTATCATGGTATATAACTTGCTCAAACGGTGTAACACTTATAAAAAGGCTAACCAAATCGATAAAACGGGGTAGATTATTAGTTTTTTGGCGTGGTTACAAAATTAAATTAGAACGTATTTTTTGATATTTTGATTCTTTATATACTTGTCTATAAACATTAAAGAATTTTTCCTCTTATAAAGTTTATGGGTATGATGAGTTAGATAAAGATAAAAAGGATACACGCCTATACGACTAAGCCTTTTTAAAAAATGATTAGTACTGATTCAATACATTGACAATAACAAACCCTTAACCCTCAACCGTCAACCCTACACCCTACTCCCTACATACTAAACCCATTATGGTTTAGGGTGTAGCGAATACCTTATTCTTGCTACCGCATCTAGGATCTACCGAATAATGAGGAGGAGAGGGAGGGAATTCCGTTAGGGTTTTAGGAGGATGAAGTGATTTCTAGTTCATGTTGTCTTTGTATTTATAGTAAACCAAAGGAAATCTGGAAGTCCTTAAGTTACCATAAGTATATGAGTTTGAAAAAGTGTCATACTCCCCCTCCTAGGGTCAGGTGAATATTCATACATCCTTAAGGTTTATGGTTTTGCCTTTTATACTTAAATGTATTTATCGTAGATAAATATATATATCATGGTAATTACCATTTATCCCTCTATGAGAATATTGGATTATTCTCATTTTTTTCTTTCATTTCAGTTCGTCACTCATTTCTCATTACCAACCTACTTGTTCCATTTAGGGGCTAATGACTTGAAAATGCATCCAAGTTGACACTTTTTATTGTTCTATGTAGCCAAATTTTTTTTCCTATTATAACACAAACCTTTTGAATTTCGTTTATTGTATGTATTTTGTGCCCGTTTTTTTCATGTAAAATGACCATTTTACCCCTCAAAATTTGAAAAGGCAAGGGTAAAATAGCCATAAAATACACACAACTAGACGAAATTCAAAAGGTTTGTGTTATAATAGCAAAAAAAAAAATGTTGGCTACATAGAACAACAAAAAGTGTCAACTTGTATGTATTTTCAAGTCATTAGCCCTTCCATTTAGTGTGCACCGGTGTGATCCATCAACATTTCTATGAGTGTTAGTTGTGAAAGACGTTGTTCTTAATCAAGCATTAACAAGTTGTAGTGTGAAAACGTTTTTATGCATTCTAAATCGCCTATCACATATATTGCACAAGTCTTAACACGTTGCTTCATAACTCATTGGTACCACAGATCATTGTATTCTCATTTTACTAACCCGCAACTTAGGGCATCCACAATGAGAGGTACACAAATAGGTCTAACACTCATGAATTTATTTATGTTTTGTATTAACCACAATGACCTTCGATCTCATGTGTACGTGGCACACAGAGGTCCAAAATCTTTGACATGTGCCTTGTAGGCAACGGGCTTGCTACTGTGTTGATGGTGTTTGGTTTGTTTAGTTGGAAGTAATATATTGGCATTTAGAAAAAAATTGGTGTTACGTTAGAACAATTTATAATGTTATAAAAAGGTTTATATATAGTGAGAATGGGTTCCTAAATGTAAACCGTTTGTAAATAAATGATTTGACATGATATGTGAACTTTATAAAGCTTTAAAAAGCTACATGGATGTTCTTAGTAGTAAGCTATAAGCTACTCATGCTTTAAAAGAAACGATTAGATTTGAGAATTCTTGTGGGGCATGGGCTTTCGAAGTTTCGGGTTTATCATCTAATCATAAACTGGGCTTGCAAATTAACAATTATCAAAAGTTGGTATTTAGACTTAACCTCTCCATGAAAATTCATATCACTTGGTAAACAATTTCTTGTATACAATTTCGTTAATTACACATTGTAAAAGAGCAATAGTTTCATTATTGTCTCAATGTCTCTAAAATAGTAAAATGTTATGTATTACAAAAATAAAAATAATATTCAAGTCAGTGATTTTCTGGGGATGAGTAGAGGAGTATCACAAACCTCCTTCCAATTTGATGTAGCACTAGAACAAGACAAACAAAAATCAAACCTGTTGATATACATGAATACCAAGAACAATTCTTCTAATTAATAATCGCTGATTCAATCGAATATCGATTATAGGGATAATTTTAGAAAACTGCCAAAAATAGACTTTTCGTATTTCTTGGAACCGATTATTCAGGATTATAGAGCAGTTATTAAATAGACATACAAAATCGAAATAGGCCCTAAAAGACAAACGGGCCAAAAACTATCACATAAACAAAAGTGCAATAAACCGAGAAAAAACCTAAAAGGGCAAATAACTCATAAAGTAAAATGACAAAGTCTATCTACCACAATGTTCTCCTCGTTTCAAGCTTCAAATCGACTGGTCATGGGCCTGAAATGGAACTCCGTAGTCCAAGTTATGTTACTTTTAGTGAAGCCCTTTTTCTCACAATATCTTGGGCCTACATAAACAAAATGGCCCGTTCCTCAACGCTTAGGCCCGCATCATTCCCCTGGGTAGAAAAATTTTGTCCTCGAATTCACAACAAGATCATCATCAAAAGAGTCACCATGATAAGGCAACAAGTGTTTCACATTAAAAACATCAAAACATCGAATATGGCTCGGTAACTTCAAATGGTAAGCATTGGAGTTAATTTTCTCTATAATTTCCACTGACCAATCTCTTAGCTGACAATTTATTATATTCACCAACTGGGAAACGGTCCTTAGTTAGAATAGCCCACACAAAGCCACCTACTTCATAATCCACATGCCTCCGCTTTTGAGTTGCATCTTGCTTGTACTTGGAGTTGGCTCGACCCAAGTTGTCACGAACAACTTTATGAACTTTATGTAACCCTTCAACAAAATCCTGCACTTTCTTTGGAACAAAACCAAAAACAGGAAGAGACATTAAATTAAGAATTCCACATAGTTGAGTAGAATAAACCACCTGGAATGGAGTAAACCCAGTGCTTCAATTGACAACATAATTATGAGCCAATTTAGCTTGCATTGACATAACTTCTGATCTCATGCTTTGATGACATCAAATAAGTATATTGCTTGTTTTATATTATTTTATATGGGAATTGATACTTAATCGCCTACTTTTGTAATTCTCAGTTATAAACAAGCATTTGGTGAAAGTTAGCTATTATGGACGTAAAATGGAGCAAAATGATCAAGATTGGAAAAGTCTGCTGAATTGAAGAGATTAAAGACTATTGCTTGACTTTGAAGCATGCGTCGCATATGAAACTTTGGTCAACGAAGAAGAACCAACTTGCTCTACTCCAAATACGCCGCATTACATTTCATACATACGGCGTATCACTCTCGAGACTTCACCAAAAGATGATCCAAGATACAAGAGAACATGCGCCGCATAAGAGATTGAAGATTACCGCATCTAAAGGCGGTGTACGAATATTCTGGAATATAATAATCTTGGACCCCACGCGAAGTTACCTTGATACGCCGCATCGGAACAATCCGATGCGCCGTATTGGCCACATACAATCCTTACCGCGACATCAAGTGAAGATTAGAAGCTTAAAGAAGAAGTTAAAGATTACAAGTCGACACTTGAAGATGCTTTCGTATTTTGGCCGTAAAATCTTCATCTGGACTCCGTTTTAGTTGATTCAAGCGGCCACGGAAAGAGAAAAAGGAGATCTATCTGATTCTGAAGGAGATGTGGTGCATTGGGTCTTTAGATGCGCCATATTGGCTGATGCTCCATATCAGAATTCTAGATACGTCATATCTTGTCAGTTTCAGACTTGGAGGCTATGTTTACTTATAGATGCGGCACATCTAACTCTCTAGATGCGCCGTGTCGACCTCAATTCAGAATCTATAAATACCGGGCTCATTCACGAATTAGGGTATCCTTGGGAACCCTTAGGGTCATTCCCAGATGACCAAGACCCCTCCAAACAGCAGAATATCAACCTTGAAGACCTAATTATCCTTGAAGAACATCTCTAATCATTGTTATATTTATTAATCACTCGGTTAGCGTGTCGAATTCACTATGTTCCATATTCTATTCATGTTGATTAAGTTTGTCATTTGTGTACCTTGCTACAAAGATTATGGGCTAACACCCTTAGGTGTTAGCCAAGTTTATGATTATTTGATGTTATGATGTGTTTCTAATTCGGCTGGTTGCTCAGTCTTCGTTTTAATTACTTATGTTAAATAATTTTGTTTCATTGTCATAGTAAGCTTTAATTCATCAGGATTGATGGCCGGTAGTTTGTGAGTACGCAATAATCAAATGCCCGCCTTAAAATTGCTTTCCCATCAATTAAAGTCTATATGTTTGATGTCTTTGGTGAACTTATATTAGTGCATTGATTACCTCTGTGTCTAGCTGAGCACTGCTTGGGCTGCCATACCCTTTCCTCGCCTATTTACTCCGATGTCTTTGGATAAGTAGGATATTCATAAGTAATCATTAAGGGTTTACTCGCCGATATAATGAAACGAGTACAGTTTAATTAATATACACTTCATATAGAACTAGCAATAAAACAAGTGACAAGCTATTAAGCATAAACTCAGTAATTATTAAGCAGCTTTATGCGGATTCCGATTAATTGGAATCTAGACTCTAGGTATACAAGAGGCAGTAGGTAAACTAGAGGTAGGATTGACCGCGCCTAGTCTTGAGCACCAATCACTGCAGGTCTTAGAACTTATCAAAACACAATCTTATATGACTGAACTTGGTTAACACGTTCTTCTTATTTTCGATATCTTCAAGCTTCTAGTTTGTTTAGTTTAGTATAAAACCAAACTCGTGCCAGTCTCTCAGGCTGAACCCCCCTTTTGCTTTAGTTTAGGATTAATTTAGTAGAGTCGAGCACCTCTAGAATTAGTATATTAGAAACCTCACTCCTAGTGATCGACACCCTACTTACCATTATATACAAACTGACCTGGTACACTGCCCGTTAGTGTTGTTATAGGTTAAGTCGGCATAAAATAAATATTAAAACTTGATAAGGAATAATCACCTATACAACGACACATCATGCTTTCAGATGATCACCTACTAAACACCTCAAAAGATTACTAAGAGATTGGTTAACAACTTCAGTTTGTCCATCAGTTTGGGGATGATAGGCACTACTAAAATTGAGTTGAGTATTCACCATCTTCCAAAAACTACGCCAAAAATGACTCAGAAACCAAGGTCCCGATCATAAACAATAGAGGCAGGCAAACCATGCAAACGATATACATCACGAAAGAAAATTTGGGCCACATTAACTGCATGCGTTGTTTTCTTGCAAGGAATAAAGTGCACCATCTTAGAGAAACGGTAAACAACAACAAAGATTGAATCATTACCCCTTTGAGTACGAGGTAACCCCAATACAAAGTCCATGCTAATATCAACCCATGGCTGCGAAGGCACATGCAAGGGCATATAGAGTCCCGCATTAGTAGTTGTACCCTTTGAGACTCGGCAAATACAACACTGCTTGACATAGTGATCCACTTCTTTCCTCATAGTAGGCCAGAAATAAGAGGCTTTCATTAATTGCAAAGTGCGATCATGACCAACATGACCCTCACCATGTGATTCCTTAATAATTTGCAAGCGAAGACTGGAACCAGGAATACATAGTTGATTCCCTTTGCATAGAAAACCATCATGTAGCATAAGATCTGGATTTTGCCCATATTGTACACTCCATGCAGAACAATAGAAAAATATGGGTCAATGGCTAACTGCTCACGAATGACATCCACCTTGGGAACATCAAATCGCATTGATATAAGCAGATTACTCCTTCTGCTTAAGGCATCAACGACCTAATTCGAAACACGAGTCTTGTGTTTGACCACAAAAGTAAACTTCTCAAGAAATGCCAACTAACGGCCATGCTTATCTGATACCTTATCTTGAGTGCGAATATGCCTTAAAGAATCATGATCAGTGAATAAATAAACTCCTTATGAAACCGATAATGGAGCCAATGCTTTATAGCTTGGATAATGGCTTAAACCTCCAAGTCATAAGTAGTGTAATAGACTTTGGCTTTGTCAATTTCTCACTAAAATTGGCAACAGGTCGCCCACCTTGACTGAGAATACCGCCAATTGCAACCTTTGAGGCATCTCTATGAAGCTCAAAGACTTGAGAAAAGTTAGGAAATACCAGAATCGGTATTGTAGTAAGCTTTTCTTTGATAACCTGAATATCTAACTCTGCCTCCTCCGTCCACACAAATGATTTTCCCTTCACGCAATCTGTCGATGGGGCCATCATAGAACTAAATTGTGGTATGATCGAATCGCCTATAAAAAGAAGCAAGCCCATGAAAACCACAAACTCCCTTAATGGTAGTTGGGGTTGGCCACTCTTGAACATCTGTCACTTTAGATTCATCCACGTGTATTCCTTCACTAGAAACGACATGCCCCAATAACAAAACCTTAGGGGTCATGAACACACACTTCTTCGTGGTTGCATAGAAACTATCCTATAAAGTAGGGTCAAAACTTGTCTTACATGGATGACATGCTCACTGAAAGAAGCAATATAAATAAGAATATCATCAAAATAAACAATCACAAACTTCCCAATAAAAGGCCTGAGCAATTGGTTCATCACACGCGTAAATGTACTAGGTGAATTTGATAAACCAAAAGGCATCACCAACCATTCATACAACCCTTCACGAGTCTTGAAGGCAGTTTTCCATTCATCACTAGGTCTAAGACGAATATGGTAATACTTACTATTCAAATCCAACTTTGTGAAAATAGTGGCACCACTAATCTGGTCAAGCAAATCATTAAGCCTAGGAATAGGAAACATGTACTTCCTATTAATCTTGTTGATGGCTTGACTGACAACACACATGCCATGTTCCATTCCGATTAGGAGCAAAACGAGATGTGATGCGTGGTTTTGCAACCTTGCAAAAGGTTTTACCTCTTAAGGGATCTTGAGAGATTTTGCAATCCACCAGGTAGTGTACATGACCGATGTAGTATAGTGTGTGGTAGGTACCAGGGGATTGATCATTCTCTAGGGGAATAGTGTCGTTAGGATTGAAAGCTAGGTCAACTAGGTTTAAAGGTGATGAATGATTCTTTTTGTATTTTTTAATATTTTATGAAAGCAAATTAAAATCTCGGGTATTAGAAGAATGGGCAGAATTAGTGCTAGTCAACTAACCCAAAATTACTACTTAAACAAATAAAATAAAAATAACAATAAAAGTAAATTGGTGAACTTTAATTCTTATAATGAAAAAAATGTGTTTACTTAGATTTCACTACTCCCTAGTTATCTCCTATTGATTTATTGATTTGTTACAATTGTTTGGATGAAGGGTTGCATTCCTTAATACCATTCGTGGGGGTGTAAGTCCTTCCCCAACCCTATGAGCTTCTATCTCTTCTTATGACGACACGTTTAGTATCCTATCATAGCCTCATTAATAGTCACTCATGCATTAAATACAACTCATAAAACCGTAGTACACATCCGATTACGTTTCTCAAGACGTTCAAGCTTGTTACCGTATAGTAGATTAGCTAGTTTTCTTAAGCCTAACGCGAGTCAATCACCCAAAAAAAATCAATAGCAAATCAACAGTCAATAATTAATAACTAGGTTTCATTAGATCTAAGCAAACACTAGAAACCTAAACTAGCATGTTAATGTAAAGAAAAGACAAACAATTAATCAAACAACACATAAACATATTGAATGATTAAAGGAAGAACTTATCTTTAATTAATCATGGAAGAAAGAGGGTTTGAGATCCTAAAGTAGCTGAGAAATTCGTGCTAGGGTTTTCTCCAAAGTTATACCAAAGTTGCACCCCTAATGAATGAGCAAAAACTATATATAGACTTTACAAGGCTGACGACGTTAGGTTATAGGTAGGACACCGCTTTTAGGGTTTCGAATCACCTAAAAACTCTTCTGATGCCGTCACGTTGTAGATAGCTCTGGGCTGTCTCTCTTTAGCTTAACACCTGACGGCATCAAATATTTTATAACTGACGCCGTCTGGTGTAAACTTGACTTTTTCTTCTAGGGCGTCACGTGTTAAAAATCCGCCATCTTTATCATAAGGTGACTACGTTAGCTCCAAAGCTTGACGTCGTCAAGTGTGAAAACTTGACTTTTCTTGTTTTCTTCATTCTTGAGCATAAAAATGTCCGAAAAGCTCCAAAATGCTCCATATTCCAGAAATCACGTTCCAAGTACCTAAAAAGAGAAAAAGAACGATTTGAGGCAATAATTGATCATAAAATCACGATTTAGGGCTTAAATGACCCCCTAAAAGCGTATCAAATAAATTCTTATCAAGATAACACATTGAAACATTTCAAGCTACTATTACCGGCCCCCTAGAAACTGGTCAAGTATTACCTCCACCCTTTCTTGCCTGATTAGGAACTAAACGAGATGCCATGTTACCTGAACCAGAACTAACTTCTATTATGGCAGAAGAAGATGAACGTCCAACACGAAAGTTCTATTTTTCCAAAGCTATCAGAAAGTATCACCGGATCGAACATGTTGATAGAGTCCATGATCTGGACTCTTAAACCACCAATGTAACGAGAGACAAGCTGATCATCGATCTCTTGAATATCATTCCTTGCAATTAGTTGGTAAAATTCGGTTTTGTAATCTTCTACAAACTTGGTCCCACGTTTGAGGTTTTGTAACCGCCGGTACATCAACCATTGGTAATTATGAGGTATAAAGTTGGCCCTCATGCACTTCATCTTCCTCCAATTGTGACTCTTGGCTTTCCAACTCTCCCGTGTCAGTTTCAATTGCTGCCACCATGCGGATGCCCTACCATGTAGCCTTGTAGCGATCAGTGAAACCTTCTTGTTTTCAGAAACCTCTTTGAATTTAAACACTTCTTCAACCACCACAAGCCAATCAATGAACCCCTCGGGATTCAAAGTATCCCTATTAAACTCAGGAATATTAACTCTCAATCTAGACTCACAACGCCTATTATCGTCCTTTTGATTCTGCCTTGGTCGCCTTTCTTGTTGTTCATCATAAGATGAACTGTCGTCGAACGGGTTTTCTGACTGTTTTCAGATTCCCTACCGTTACGATCAGTAGGCTTCCTTCGATTCATCAAGTAATTCATTTGATCAGTCAATTGATCAACGAATTGACCCATTCGCTCCTCGATTCTTGCCACAAGATGTGCTCAAATTCTTGTTCATTAACATCATTAATATTCCTATTTCGCCATGGAGGCATCTTGATCCAGAACTTTAGCTTGGATGCCAACTGATGTAGTGCTAGAACGAGACAAACACAAATTGAACCTGTTGATTCACATGAATACCAGGAACAATTCTTTCAATAATTGTTGATTCAATCGAATACCAATTATAGGGATAATTCGATTATAGGGATAATATTTAGCAAACTGCCAAAAATAGACTTTTCGTATTACTTAGAACTGTAATTCAAGATTACAGAAGAGCTATTAAAAAGACATACAAAATTGAAATAGGCCCTAATAGACAAACGGGTCGAAAACTATCAGATAAACTAAAGTCCAATAAACTAAGAAAAAAAACATAAAAGTGCGAATAACTCATAAAATAAAGTGTTTTGGGGTCTGAAAGTTCCGTAAACCGATCAAGTGTGTTTACTACAATGTTCTCCTCGTTCCAAGCTTCAAATCGACTGGTCATGGGCCTGAAACGGAGCCCCATAGTCCAAGTTACGCTACTTTTAGTGAAACCCCTTTTCTCACAATCTTGGGTCCATAAACAAAATGGCCCGTTCCTCAATGCTTGGGCCCGCATCACAATTGGTCAGACATGATGCTTCCAACAGTTCAGAAATGGGTTAATTTGGTTATGTAACATATCTCTAATGGCACTAGTTGTGACCATCTTACTATCTCTGGTTAAAAAGATTAAATAGCATAGATAGAAATGTCAAATATGATGCTTCAAATAGCCAAATTTGAGCAATATCTAGCAATGTATAAGCAAGGGAGGGTCCAAAACTTGGTTAGGTTGTAAATGTGCATCCCCTAAACCCTTTCTGCATATCGAGTTTCAGTTTTCTAACGATGGAGCATACCTAGATTACAAAGAGGTTGGGTTCGCCACAATATAGTGATAAAGAGAAGATAAATATCCAATACAATACAACCAACATTATCCATAACCGCATCGCATACACATTGGCATGTATTGTTTGAAAAGCCAAATCCAAAACAACATATAAGCAAAGATAGTATCTTATCTCTCAAACATAATTATTAGCATTCACATCCGTCTGCATATGATCATAGCAAAAGTAATAAAGCATAACAAGAAAGGGTAAAAACTTGCTCAGATTCCATTCCTTCACTCCTCATTCCTGATCTCCACTTCAGTAAAAACCAGCTAGCCAAGCCTTGCACCTGCTACAGATATTTTTTTTGATATATCAACAACGATATCATGGTGGACAAATAACAAGACCTCTAACAAGGTGATGCAGTGATTAACACACCAACAACAGTTACTGACTGGTCAACTAGGATGGGGATTATAGCTTTCTTATTAGTTAAAATAGTGTTAGCAAAACAGTCGAAAACGATAACAATTCGATGCAAATTGAATTATTTAAAAGAACAGACTCTATTTTTTTATGATTTTGAAATAAAACAAATTATCGAAGCTAGCTGTTTTTAATTTTTATCTATGCTTTTGTAAGAAAGGTTTGGTTCGAGACACAGCTCAGACACTTAAGAAAATAACTTGAGCCGGAAACCGAAGAAAATCAGTTTTTGAAACCTCATATAGACAAAGATAACATATTTGTCTATTTAAATTAGTACACGTATATCCACTTGCATGCTCAAATGCAATGCTAAAATCTAATCGCGAAACGACATATATGCAAAGATAGTATATTATCTAGCAAACCTTACTGAGTGCGTTCACGTCCACTTGCATATGATCATAACTAACTATACCCTACTTACCCTGAACAAAATGGAGAAGTTAAATTTACGATGCGAACACCAATATATAATCCAGAGAAGTTAAATTTATTAGTGTATAAATGAAAACTTACTTAAATGGAGAATGATGTTGTGCTCAAATGTTCATATATTGGTTTTCAAATCATAAGTAATCCAAGAATCATCCACTCCTTCTTTCCAAATCCCCCAATTCCACTCCACTTCAGGCCAACAAGCAGTGCACCTATCAATGAAATCTTTTGATACATTACCAACAAAATCACTGTGGATGAGCAATGAGACCTGTGACAAGCAGAGGCATTCGTATAACACTGTAGCAACATATGAGAAAGTCACTGCAGGGTCAACTAGCGACACATATGCCCTAAATGTTTTCAATCCATTCCTCACATCATAAGAATCTACTGCTTTGTAAGAAGGTTCGAGTTGTGACAACCCACTTGAAGTAATACATAGAGAACGTGTGTACCTAAAAGAAGTGAACACCTTGCTTAAGTTGAATTTGGAATTCCTAATGGCTCCTCTTGCCAAGTTTCCTGAATCCAATGTCAGATTCTCTACATAATTCATAGGGCACCGGGAAAGTAACAAGCCAATGTCTAATGACTCAAGCACAAGTGTTTTTAAATTTTCATACATCATGATTTGGGTTACGCGAAAGTGTTTAAGGGCACAAGATGAAAATGAGTCATCATAGGCGCGTTAACATATAGTGCGGTAGTCCTTGAACATTCAACTATGAGTCTCACGAGGTTTGGCGCGACTATTGCCAACGATGCAACAACAGATACAACCAACCGACAATTTTGTAAGTTGGGAAATTCAATATGAGGAAACATCACTCCTGAGATATTTATCAAGTTAAGTACTTGAAGATTAGGGAAAAACTTATTCAACTGGTCAAGGTGTTTGTCATCTAATCTTATGTTCTCTAGTGTTAAACTTGTGACAAACGGCATTGCATTTAGATTGTCCAAAGATAACCATGCATTCTTCACCCTTAATTTCACAAGCGTAGTATGACCTGCATTAACAAAAACAGAACAATGTAAGCGCCTGGTAAAATAACCAAGCTAAAGATCAACAATTTATTTAACAAGCATTTACTTATTAGCAGGAACATTTAACCAATATACAATACCCCATGTAGTACCAAAAAGAGATGGATTATTTCATTATTTTCACTGAGAAACACCTATTAATTTCAAAATAACTTGGCCTAGCTAAATATGAAAATTAATAGAAACTACAAAGAGGTGATCCATGATCACCAACGAATCGAAGGGGCTTTAAAGCTTTTGCCACCTTAAAAATTTTTAAAACTGCTTTCGGCCCCAAATGGAAGTGTTCAAGTGCCGTTAAGTCCCCAACCTAGCTAATAATCTTAAAATTACTCCAAACCCACTCCGTATCACCTTATTTTCATCTATCCGATCAAAATGTAACACATCACCCTCTCCCCTCCCTCATACCAGCAAAACCACGGTCCACCACTGCTAAAGCCTAAGAAATGGAAGACCCACGGCAGTGCAAGACTCTTTTTTAAATCACCATGTTAGCCTTGAAATTAATGTTATATGTTGGAAATTGCATTAGTAATAAGCACAAGGACTTGTCTTGTCAATAGGACATAGTTTTGTGTGATTAGTAGTATAAATACTCTCCTAGTTGCAACTAGGAGAGGTGGATGTTCACAATGTAATAAGGGTNTTTAACCAATATACAATACCCCATGTAGTACCAAAAAGAGATGGATTATTTCATTATTTTCACTGAGAAACACCTATTAATTTCAAAATAACTTGGCCTAGCTAAAGATGAAAATTAATAGAAACTACAAAGAGGTGATCCATGATCACCAACGAATCGAAGGGGCTTTAAAGCTTTTGCCACCTTAAAAATTGTTAAAACTGCTTTCGGCCCCAAATGGAAGTGTTCAAGTGCTGTTAATGTCCCCAACCTAGCTAATAATCTTAAAATTACTCCAAACCCACTCCGTATCACCTTATTTTCATCTATCCGATCAAAATGTAACACATCACCCTCTCCCCTCCCTCATACCAGCAAAACCACGGTCCACCACTGCTAAAGCCTAAGAAATGGAAGACCCACGGCAGTGCAAGACTCTTTCTTAAATCACCAGAAAATTAAAAAAGACATATAGCTAGGTCAAAAATTCACAATTAAAAAAAAAATCACAATTAAAAAAAAAATCACAATTAAGCAAACAGCTAAGTATACAATAAACAACAGGATCAATAAATAAAATAATCTAAATATATAAACTTACAGTAAGCAGAAACAATCGGCAACAGATTCGATCGACGTCTAGCAGACTGAGCACCAAAACTACATATCGATAGTGAATTCAATGATCTGGAAACTCTAGGCAGCCACTCATTAACAAAAGCATCATCAGTCAAGTGCAGATCCACGTCCTCATGATCAACTTCATCATGCACAACGTCTTCAAGCGCTTTATCTACACCGATACACACAGATTCGACCTCTCTTAAATCAGATATCATGTTGATGAAAACTGACTTGAAAGGTGTAAGAACTTGTGAGGGGTGTTCCCTTGACCCTGAATTAAGGTACCATTTCAAGGTGCATTGTAGATTGATGGATCGAAGATCTGGATATACAGTCTCAAATGTTTTTGAAGTGAGTCGACAACGGGTTACGTCGGCTGAGTCGTCGAGTCGACTCACGATGTCAAAGAGTAGAGGTTCAGGGAGCGTGNAGAGGAGAGTGTATTGTATTGGCCATTATTAATCCCTAATTAGATTCGCTCACATTGTTCCTCTACAAGTCAAAGTGATGGCAGCCGAGAAGACTCAGATGTATAAGAAGCTATGGTGCTTGAAGACCACTCTCAGAGCTGCTGTGCTTATGTTTTGTATTGTATTTTACTTAATTGTGCTTGTAGGGAACGTTGTAAGCAATTTCCATATAACATTACTTTGGGGAGAGATTGTTAGCCTTGAAATTAATGTTATATGTTGGAAATTGCATTAGTAATAAGCACAAGGACTTGTCTTGTCAATAGGACATAGTTTTGTGTGATTAGTAGTATAAATACTCTCCTAGTTGCAACTAGGAGAGGTGGATGTTCACAATGTAATAAGGGTGTGTGTGGTTTCTCCTCTTTCTCTCTCTAGAAAACACACACACCTTCCCCAATTCTTTAATCTAATTTTACCATGTTTAACCTTTATTTCGAGCATCCCCGACCTCCTGAATATAGATTCTTGGTCACAACACACCAGAAAATTAAAAAAGACATATAGCTAGGTCAAAAATTCACAATTAAAAATAAAATAAAATTCACAATTAAGCAAACAGCTAAATATACAATAAACAACAGGATCAATAAATAAAATAATATAAATATATAAACTTACAGTAAGCAGAAACAATCGGCAACAGATTCGATCGACGTCTAGCAGACTGAGCACCAAAACTACATATCGATAGTGAATTCAATGATCTGGAAACTCTAGGCAGCCACTCATTAACAAAAGCATCATCAGTCAAGTGCAGATCCACGTCCTCATGATCAACTTCATCGTGCACAACGTCTTCAAGCGCTTTATCTACACCGATACACACAGATTCGACCTCTCTTAAATCAGATATCATGTTGATGAAAACTGACTTGAAAGGTGTAAGAACTTGTGAGGAGTGTTCCCTTGACCCTGAATTAAGGTACCATTTCAAGGTGCATTGAAGATTGATGGATCGAAGATCTGGATATACAGTCTCAAATGTTTTTGAAGTGAGTCGACAACGGGTTACGTCGGCTGAGTCATCGAGTCGACTCACGATGTCAAAGAGTAGAGGTTCAGGGAGCTTGTCCATTAGCAGATGTCTTAAACTTGATACTGAATGACCGAATTGAATGATAAAGTTATTTTTAGAATTATAGCTAATGTATTTTACTTTTAGCTCCTCATGGTTTGATCAATAGTTAGTTTTGCCGCATTTGTAAATAGACATTTCAAGGGTGTTTAAAGTTGTGTTTTCAAAGATTATCTAATTCTTTTTAAAGTATACCTTTTTTTTTTTTTTTTTTTTTTTTTAAACTATGTTAGTAGTCCAAATTACTATGATGAAATAGTTCACTTTTTATGGAGAGAAATGACCGGTAAGCTCAAAGATATGATTACTTTCATGTTTAAACTTACGTGACAATGTTTTAATAGTATGTGCAAAGTGGGTCCGTTAGCAATCAACAAAATAATGTCAACTAAGTTAGACCTCTTAGTTATTCCTATTTTATAAAAGGATATAGTTACAAATGAATGAATTTTTTGTTTTACCCATCATAATATTATTGCAAGTTATTAATGATCAACCAATAAAAACATTAAATACACATCTTAAATTTTCTATTTTTAGATTATTGACATTAAAGTGGGAACAAGGGGAGTAAACAATGGGAAATTAGTGTTTGGTTGACCATGTTAAAAAAGGGATTCTTATGTGTATTTTTGAGAAGAAAAAACCCCTTCTTATAAAAAGTGGTTTGGACATCAACTTTGTAAACACAATCCCAAATACCCAGAATATCAAGTTCATCAAAACTCAATAACTTTTTTCTAGTTAACTTGAACTTTAAAAACTCAAACACATCAACTGATATATATTGTGAAAGATGTAATCTATCACTTTCAAATAACTTGCATCAACATATTACAACCCATCATCTCTAGCTTATTAGCTTCATCTCTTTTTTGTGTTCTGTTAATTGCTTTAAAGGTGAGCGTCACATTGGAGACGGGTTAGATGCTTGTGACCACCTCAATATCTTTGTTTAAATGTCAGATGCAATGCTTTGAAAGGAAGATATGAAATATAACTAGCAATTCATAAGTCAAACCCTTTACTGCATATCTGGTTTCAGTTTTGTAACGATGGACCATACCTAGATTAAAAGAATTGAAGCTATAAATTATCCAAATCTGCATCCACATACATATTCGTATGCAACGCTTTAAAAAGCCAAACCTGAACAACATATCGACAAAGATAGTATCTTATCTATCAAGCCTTATTATTCAACATTCACATATGTTGCTTATGATCATAGCATTATAAGTTCAAAATTCCATATGATGCAGAAACCATAAAAGTTTAAGAGAACATAAATCTTCAAAAAACTTGCTCAGATTGATACCCACGAACTTCCGTTCCTTCACTCTTCATTCCTCATCTCCACTTCAGTTTAGACCAGCTAGTCATGGACCTACAGATGAAACTTTACAATGCATTAGCTACTACATATGATGCAAAATGGATTACCACACAAGCAGCGGTAAAGACTGTATATGATGGGTCAGCTAGCAACAAATATTTACAAATTAAATGGTTGTCACATGCCTCTAACTTTGACCAAGCACTTGAATCAACACATATCGAATTCGTATCACTGTAACAGAACTGAATATAATTGATTTGAACACAAGCTGAACAGAAACTTTAGATCTAAATCTTGGAGCAAATTTAACATAAATGAGGATAATTTGAGTTTGAATGTTTTTATCAAAGAAAGCCCATATTGATTTTTGTTTGGGACCGACTGAGACAACATTTTGAAAATAGCCTGGAGCGATATGAAATAACTTTTAAAGTCTCTAACCAAGAGAACCAGAGAAAATAGTATTGGTTCTGAAGCAACTAAAAAGAGATTTGTTTTATGGTTCTTTAGGATAAAGCGAGTAACAAATATCTCAGTCAAGCCTCTTACGATATGATCTTTTTGGTACCATCATTATTAAATATAGTTGTTGAGTGCAATACTTTGATCATACGCTACATATGTATGAAAAGCTTTTCAAGTATGACTAATATAATTGACATGCAATTCACTGCATACTCTAATGCAATGTTTCGAAAACACGAAAAGGCATACAGGCAAAGATAGTATATTATCTAGTAACCATAAATACGTGGATTAATAATATACGTCTACTTGCATATAACTATGGCCTAATTATGACCATAACACCAGATATATCAAGCAACATTCAGTCCTTGAAAGTTAAGATCAATAACTTACTTTAATATATTAAGACTTACTCAAAATGAGAGCCAAGTATCTTCTCTTCCTTCACTCCATGTTCCCCATTTCCATTTCATCAATGGCCAGTAAGCCATACACTTAGCAATGAAACTCTGGTATGCATCACCAGCAGAATCATGCTTGATGACCACCGACACCTCTGACAAGCAGATACATTCATCCATCACAGAAGCAATAGAAGAAAAAATCACTATCGGGTCAACTACCGCCAAGTATACGCATAATGTTTTCAATCCTATAAGGTTGAAAGAAGGATCTAGTTCCGAAAAATCACGTGATTTAATACATAATGAACTAGTGTTTGGAAAAATAGAAAACACCTTCCCTAGGTCATAAACGGATTCCCCAATGGCTCCATTTGTCCATTCTCGTGACTCCAACGTCAGATTTTCTACAGAATATGTAACAGGGAACACGGAAAGTATGAAGTCAAGATGTAAAGACTCCAACACAAGTGTATTCAAATTCTCAAACATTTTGATTGAGAATGTGCCTGCTTTATCAAGGGTGAGATGGAATTCAGACAACGCAGGAGCTTCAACAAAAAGTTTTCCGGTTCTTGAACATTCAAGTTTAAGAAAGAGAAGGTTAGGGGTGACTATAGTCAAAGCTAACCAACTGTTCACCGCAAAATGAAAGGATTTCAGATTCAAAAGGCGGATAATAGGATATACAAGCCCTGAGATATCTATCAAGTTGAGAACTTGGAGATTTGGGAAGCACTCATTCAACTCATTTAGCAGTTTGTCGCTAAATCTTACTTGTTCAAGTGTCAAAGTTGTTAGCATTGGCATTGGATTTAGTGTTGGCGTAAACAGCCATGCATATTTGAGCTCCAAATCAACAAGATTCTGACCTGCATCAGCAAAAGCAGAATGATCTAAGCCCAACTAAAACAATTAAGTTAAAGACCACCAGTAATTTGATTAACAACACCCAACTAGCTAGAAACATTTTTACAGCATACTATATCGTACCAATTAAGATCTACTTAATGTGTTCAAATATTATATATTATCAAAAATAAGTTCTATCATTTCAATAAAACTCCTTTTCATACATAATATCGGGCAATAATCGATGCAAATAATTTCTAGCCGGTGATAAAAGAGTGATACTCTATACTTTCCGCAATCCCGCCTATATCTAATACTAAATGGAAACTCAACTGTTTTTCCCTAATATCAAAATATACAAGAATCTATCAACAATCATCATTACTATATATATGTTTGACAAGTAAAACTAATTACCATGTCTTTTTCAGAACCTTGTAAACATAGATTTTTTATCATTAGATCATTCACAAGGATTTAATCATTTCTGATCACCAAGATAACAACAACGTTGCAGCAATAAAAGAAACATAGACATGTTTCTTTTCTTTCTTTTTTTTTATTATTTTTTTATTTTGCGGACAGTAACATTGTTAGCAAAATGACAATCAACCACCAATTAAGCAAAAAGAGAACGGTTATTGTCAGCCTCACAATTTAATCTTCTGATCTTTTACCATTGTTAAAATCATCCATTACTACACCCTTTTGTGAACATTTTAGTGAGTTTATTGTTATTATATTCTTTTGTGATGCTGTTGAACTGATCAAATGCTTATTATTTGGTACAACTTAAATGGTAAATTCACAGATTGCCAATCAGATTACTTGCAGGGATTGAGACTTCATGCACCACATGACACCTAGAGTATCTTCAACCCTGTCCATGATCAAGTTCTTGTCCGATTGACAATGGTTGTTTATTATACAAAATAATGAAAATCGGCCAACAATTATATTGTTATTCCACAATTTTTTTTTTTTTTTTGAACAGAATATACAAAGTTAGCCAAAATTTCAAGTGTAACACAAATCATCTATAGATGTTTAACAAGTACATATACCAAATCAAAATTCACATTAGATTGATAAATGAATGAACTTAGTTTCACAATAAACATAGAATAATTTTTGCATGAACAATTAACAAACTTACAATAGACAGAAATGAGAAACAAAACATTTGTTCTACGCCGAACAGACTGAATGAAAAAATCAGTTATCGAAAGGGATTTCAAAGTTTCAGAAACTCTAGGCAACCACTCCATAATAAAATCCACATCAGTCAGGTGCAAGTCATCCTCCTTTTCATCAAAGTAGCCATCAGGCAAATAGCGGAGCGTATTAGTGATACCGATACGCACTGATTCAACAACTCTTAAATCTGATATCAGATTGATTACGACTGTCTTAAAAGGTGTAACAGTTTGTGAAGAATTTGAAGAATTGGAAACCCTAGCACTTGAATGGAGAAACCATTTGAATGTGCATTGTAGATTGATTGATCGAAGCTCTGGATAAAGAGTTTCAAAGGTGTTTGAAGTGAGTCGTAAGCGAGTGACGTCAGCTGAGTCGAGTCGACTCAGTATGTCAAAGAGTATAGGTTCAGGGAGCGTGTCCATTTGAAAGATGTCTAAAGCCGAAAATGAAGGTATGTGCATATACATATTTAGGTTTGCATATGTTACATGTAGCCCCCTCTTATTTTGGCTATGATTTATTGTTGACCCCTTAAGCATAACCATATAATCCTTGTGTTTACTGTACTTTGTTTCTATTTTTACTCCCCGAATTATCTAACACATTATTTTGGTTGTTCAAGTATATTAAATTTAATTTTTAATACGTACAGGTACGGGACAAGAAACCAAAACTAAAAATAAATGCTGTAATCGGGGACAATTTGTTTAAATTATATTGACAACATTTAATTTCGTAACTTGGTTAATATAATGTAATATAAAAAAAATGTAATAAAATAAAAAATCAATAAAAAAAATGTAATATAACGATTTAACTAGAATAATAATGAAAGGCCACATTTCCTTGCGGTTATACACATCTTCTATAGTTTGTATAGGTAAAAATAAACAACGTATGATTTTGCTTTTATTGATTTAGAGAAAAAACAAAACATGTCAATGCTTAACTACGAACTTGTTTTCTTGGCTTTGACAAATTGCAAAAGCGTTAAACATTTCCTGACATTCAATTATAAAATGTAAAATATCGAACCTTCTATGTAACATTTTACTCCTTATTTTTTCGATCTACTTAAAGATGTCCTTTTTTTTTATTTTTATTTTATTTTTATTTTATTTTTATTTTTTTTTCTCTCGTATTTATTCACCTTAAACAATTTCTTGCATCTACATCTTTTAAATAAACATTATAGCAACTATAAAAAGTTAGAATAATAGTTATTGAGCAAACAAAATTGAATCATAAGTTGGTTTGATATCAAATTTTCAATATACATGCATTTAATTATCAATGTTTAAAACCATATTTAATTTAAATCCAAGCTATATGAATTAATACTCAATATCATTTGTACTACTCTCTCCGTCCCAAATTTATTACTTTTTTAGTTATTCTTTTTCAACTTTGACCTTAAAAATCTTTGTGGGTGTTATATAATATTTGATGCAAAATATATAAATGGATTGTATTTTAAGTGTACTTTTCAATAGTATAATTTTTCATCTTATGATCAAAGTTGAACCAGTTTGACTTTGAAAATTCAAACTGGATAATAATTTTGAGACGAAGGGAGTAGTATATAAAAAAACAAAAAGAATAAAATAAACACAACAAAGCAAAACAATTTAGAAATTGTGGATTATTATAAAGCCAAGATTTGAACTTTGGGGGCGGGGATTCACATAACATAGAAATATATATTTTGCGAAAAGATCAATAATGTTATAATCCGATTAGTTATTGTATTTAATGGTTTAAAGCACAAAACAACAAAAGTTTATTAATAGCGAAATTGGGTCATAAATGTACAGAGATGCTATGTTCACATGAAATTTACAAAATAAATCCACACACATTTGTGTTATGTAAAAATGGTGAATGAGAAATATGAAAGATAAAACATATACAATGTATTGGTTCAACTCACTTGGTATGTCTTTGTGTAAACAGTTTTTTGTAAACTTTTGATGGACATAATATTTTTTACAATATTCTAAAGTGCAAACGTTATTTTGCCAATTAAAAAAAAGAAAAAAAAAAAGACGTATAAAAGAAAATTGGCAAGAGGTAAATTTAAAAGTGAAGTTTCATATTTTTAAAAGTTGGCTAGGGGTAATCAAAAGTTTATAATAAAGTTGACAATGGTTGATGTTGAATTCTCGTATTGTATCATATTACATTTTTATTACATCATATATCAGTATTAAGTTATACATTTTCTCTATGATGTAATAGAATTTTGTGAACATAACATTTATCTTTTATACTATAAAACGGATAGTGTATTGGGCCTTTAGCCAGGCTGACTAAGGCCCATACACTCTAAACTCGGCCGATACATAAGCCAAACAAGGCTAGATTCAGACAAAAGGAGGCCTGGGAATACTTCCCAGGAAACCCCAAGCCAAAGCCTGTCTGACGAACACGTCGAAGCGAATAGTAACCCTAGCGATCCAGCCAAGGCCATTAAGACGAGGATCGCGTGCTCTCCTCACTCCTTCTCCCGATGATCTCTACGTGTACCATCAGATTGCCTTTACGGGTTCTCACAACCATAAAGGACCTCCTATAAATATTTGACCATTTCCTTGAAATGGTCCAAGCTAATCTCAAGCAATACACGCCCGCCCTGCACTGGCAATTCCACACCCAAGTCAATTATCCTTTCTAATATTGACACAAACCAATTGAGTTGACTCGTGAGCGTTACCTCAACTCGTAGCTCTAGTCACACATTGGGGTCCTTACCGATCATGAGAAACCAAATGATCGACCAACCCAAACCATCAATACGTACTCCACGTAAACATGGTGCCATCCATGCTATACGATACCAATAGCTGCGATTTTCTCCCTTTCCCGATTAACCGGAAAAAAGTTATTTCCACCGGAAAACCAAAAAAACCTGCCGTTTAAGTTTTCCGACATACGAAAACTTTGTTTTTAATAAATCCGTCGCCGGAAAAACAATCTAAACAATAACCGTTTCTGTTCACGGCGTCTGTAAACCCAAAGCATACTTTTCTGCCACCGAAAAAGTCATCCTTACCCAGACAAGAAGGTTTCACCGTGAAACACTCGTTTCCAGAAAAAAACCAAAATCCGTTCTTCGTTGCAAAAAATAAAGAACCTCACCTCACACAAAAATCCATAAAACAACCGCCTTATTCACCCTCTGACTCATCGGAAAAAGTTTGGCTCACCGGAATACACAAAACTCATCAAAAACCCCATAAAACACATTCGAGGCCTGATCCATGCAAAGTTGTAACCAACTCACCCACCCTGACAAATAAAAATGGCACTAAAATAACCAAACAGCCAAAAGAGCCTGAAAAACGGCTCAATAAAAACCAAAATGCGGCCTGAAGCAACTCCAGGCAGGAAAACCTCATCCTCAAACAATTTAATCTCAGCCCTGAGCGGCTTGAGAATCACCTTCAAACATCCTGCAAAACTCACCCTAGCACCCTGAGCCTAGGACGCATCTCAATGGCTTCCCTAAAAAAATCACTTACCAACAAAATCTACAAAGGCAAAACCAATCATGGTACCGTAACCCCATGGCACACATACCTCCAAAACAAATTCACAAAATGAAAGAAAACCCCAGCTGAAACATCCAATGTCACAAAAGAGGCGTCATTACGACACTAAATAAAGCAGAATAGGTAAAGGCTAAAGCTTATTTCTTGAGAAAACAACGAGAACAACTGGTCCTGAAAATCATCCCCGAAATCAAATTCGATAACAACCTCATTAGGCTTAATGCCGTTAGTCACACAAGTCGAAGCATCAGACCTAAAAGCCATGCATCTCACCAGGATTCACACAAACCAGGCAGGAGCCGTCAATCAGATCAAGGATCCGAAGTCAACAAAGGAACATGCAAAGGAAAAAATGGAATGAACCCAGGAAAGACCATGGCACGGCCAAGAAAACGAAAAAAGGTTATATCCTGCATACAAGCATGGCTAGGATACGTTATCTCTAGTTATACGCTACAAATTCACTATTTTGATTCTTTCAATACAATGAAACTGTAACATGGAAACAATGTCAAAAGAATTCAAGTCGAAACTACGTACTATAAAGTCTCCGTGTTACTCTTATATTACTGCTTGTATGTTCAAAACAAACAACTCGGCCTGAGAATCTATCTACTTTTAAACTATCGTTAAAATCACTTCTTATTTTTTGAAGTACAAATCATACATGACAAACTTGACAACAAAAAAACAACACTTTGATAGAGATTAATCACAAAATCAACACTTTTGAAGTATAAATCATACATGACAAACGCCATCAAGCTCATACGCCACCATGCTCATATACCATCAAGCTCAAACACCGTCAGGCTCATAAGCCATTACAAAAAGCTCATAATTGATCATCATTATTTTACTTTTGGGGAGGGGTGGGTGAGGATAAAAGCCGGCATGGATTTGGTGCAAAATTGTTCTTTCATCTTATGGGGATGGGGTTGTTATGACATTTTTCAGGGAAATGGCGGTGGATTTTTAGGGAGGATGGGGATTTGTTATGGCATAAGATCATTAATGTTTTTAAGGGTAAGGTGGGCTACTTTAGGGTGCGGGTATAAACGGAGTACGTAAGAAAGTTATAAACGTAGGATTAGATTTAGATACGATGGGGATTAAGTTCAAAAAATCTTTTGTTAGAAGTTTGGCGATGAAGATACGTCGCACCTTTTGTTTAGCTGCACCATGGTTGCTGATGTCACTCTTCTTGTATGTCGTTGGTGGGATTTATCTTGGTCGCCTCTTGGTTCTTACTCCGAATGGCTATCGTGGTTCAATTCCATCAGGTTGGGATCTAAATTAAAATCTATGTTGGAAGGAGTTTTCTTTGTTACTTGGTGGTGCTTATGGAACTTCAGGAAATAGATTGCTCTTTGCGGCTCAAAAGCCTCGGAAGGATGTGATTTTTGATGATATAGTAGCGTGTTCTTTTAGTTGGTGTAATGCTAGATGCAGAAGTTCTTTTTCTTGGGATAGTTGGCTTCAACATCCTTCTTTAATTTCTTTGTAATGTTCTTCTAGCTCCTTGCTAGTTTTTCAATAAAGTTGCCGTTCAAAAAAAAAAAAAAAGTTTGGCGATGAAAATAACGCATCTTAAATTGTTTATTTTTAATTTGTGGACAATTAAAGTGGGAACAAAGGGAGTAATGTGGAAAATCAGTGACCTTGTGAAAAAAGTGATTATATGTGTTTTTTTAAGCAAAAAGAAAACGCATGTTGGAAAAAGAAAGAGGTTTGAACCTTACTTTGGAAAACGTTTTTTAGCCCAAAATCAGCTTAGTAAACAGGACTAAACGCACACTTAAATCAAGTTTATTAAAACACAAAACCTGTTTCTAGTAAATTTACTTGAACTTTAAACACTCAAAGTCTCAAACACATCAATTGACTTGCATCAATATATCCCAACCCATCAAATGCCCTCTAGCTTATTAGCTTAATCTCTTTCAATTTGCGTGTTCAGTTAATTGTGCTTAAAACGTGAAGGTTCATAGCATTTATTCAGAAATGGGTGAATTTGGTTATATGACTTAAATTGGATAAAATGGATAAACTTAGAAGAAACTAAGTACTTTAATTTATGTTGAGCAAGTGAAACGAGTTTAAAACTACTGGATATGAGTTAGATGCTTGTGACCACCATAATAGCTTTGTTTTAAATGTCAAATGCAATGCTTCAAAGAAATAAATGGAATATATCTAGTAATCTATAAGTCGAATAGTCGATCAAACCCTTTTCTGCATATCAGGTTTCATATTGTAACGATGGACATACCTGGATTTTACGAATTCACGTCGCTATGGTATAATGATAGAGAGAAGATCTGTATCTAATAAAGCTATAATTTATCCAAATCTGCAATCACATACATAAAACATATGCAATGCTTTGAAAAGCCAAATTAGAAACTGCATATATATAGGCAAAGATAGTATCTTATCTATAAAATAAAATTATTCAACATTCGCATATGATTTCTTATGATTATAACATAGGTTCATAACTCGATTTGATGCCAAAACCATAAAAGTTTATAGAGAAAATAACTCCTTAAAAAGCTTGCTCAGATTGATACCCACGAACTTCCTTTCCATTCCTTCACTCTCAATCCTCATACATTCCTCATCTCTACTTCAGTTTATACCAGCTAGCCATGGACCTACAGATAAGACTTTGTGATACATTAGCAACAAGATATGATGTTCAATGGATTAACACAAGCAGCAGCAAATATATGCACAAATTGAATGTTGTTTTCCATCGTATCCTGTCCTCCAAAGCCAAAATTCTAATTAATTCTGAATGGTCGTAGTATTCCTCTAATTCTGACCAAGCTCTTGAAGTAACACATATTGAATTCACATTACTGTAACATTGCGGATCCTATGGTGTTTCAGGAATGAGGACCTTTTAGATTCCAAGATGCTGAAGAAGTTTTGTTTAACGCTGTAAAATCATACTCTTTAATTCCTTTGGATCTGTAGTAGACATTTTCTTTTTTGAATTGGATAGACTGGCTAAGTAACCTATGTAAATCCCTATCTGCTCCTGTGTAATTTTTAGGCCTAGCATCTTACTGGGTGTCTTTTAATCTATATGAGGCTTAAAAAAACTACAACGTAAATAAAAGTTGAGAAGCTAAGTAGACTTGATTGAATCACAACTGAATATAAACTCTAGAATTTAAATTTTGGGCAAATTCTTTCAAAATGCATCATACTTGTCACAAATGTTACTTCCGTGTACTGAATAAATTTTTTCCTTATATGGGTACTATACTTTCATTTTTTGGTCTTTTTGATGTACTTTGTGACGTTTTTGCCCCTCAAATTATTAAAAATCCAGGGGCAAAAATGTCACAAAGTACATCAAAAAGACCAAAAAATGAAAGTTCAGTACCCATAAAAGGAAAAAAAAAATTGTTCAGTACACGAAAGTAACATTTGTGGCAAGTATAGTACATTAATAGGTATTTTGCCCTTAAATTTTTGAAATAGAAAAACTAATATAAAGGAAGGTGACTGAAGTTTAAATGTTATTCTTGTAGAAAAAGCCCGCTCGATTATGGTTTTGAGACAACATCTTAAAAAACTTATACCAGAAAGCGAGATAATAACTTTTATGTCCAGCACCAAGAAAACAAAAGAAAATATTGTTGGTTCTGAAACAACTCAAAAGATAACACTTTTATGGCTCATTAAGATAAGGGAGGTCAAGCCTCTTACTGTATAATCTTAATGCTGCAGGTGTGATGATTATTTAAAAATATATATCGAATAGATCAGTACTTTGATCAATCACTACGTGTATATGAAAGCTTTTTAGCAACATATAGACTAAGAAAAAAATCTAATAGAACTAATAGCATCGACATGCACATTCACTTGCATACTCATATGCAATGCTTCGAAAGGTTATATACAAAAAGACATACAAGCAAAGATAGTATAATATCTAGTTAAAATAAATATGTGCATTGATCTCCGCTTGCATATTACAATAACTAAACCTAATAATATAACCATAACACCAGTCATGTCAAGCAACATTCAATCCATGAAAGTTTAAGATCAATAACTCAAAGTTTATGATAAACTTACTCAGATAGAGAGCCATGAATCTTCTCTTCCGTCACTCCACACTCCCCATTTCCAGTTCATCAAAGGCCAGCGGGCCATACACTTTGAGATGAAATTCTTGTATGCATCACCAGCATTGTCACGCTTGATGACCACCGACACCTCTGACAGGCAGATGCATTCATCCATCACAGAAGCAATAGATGAGAAAGTCAATGACGGATCAATTACCGCCAAGTATACACTTAATGTTTTCAATCCTATACGGTTGAAAGAAGGGCATAGTTCTGACAAATCACATGATTTGATACATAATGAACCCAAATTTGAGAAAATATCAAACACCTGCCGTAGATTCTAACATGGATTCCCTAACGGCTCTTTTTGTCCATTCGCGTGACTCCAGTGTCAGATTTTCAACAGAATTTGTAACATGGAAGAACATGGGAAGTATGAAGTCATGATTTAAAGACTCTAGAATAAGCGTCTTCAAATTCTCAAACTTATTGATTGCAAATGCTTCTTCAATATTATCCAGAGTAAGATGGAAATGAGACAACGCAGGAGCTTTAATAGAAAGTTTGTCGGCTGTTAAACATTTAAGTTTAAGGGTGAGGAGTTTGGGGGTGATTATAGTCAAACTTAACAGACCATTCACTGCAAAATGAAGGGTTTTCAGGTTGAAAAGGTGGATTATAGGATACATTAGTCCGTAGATATCTATCAAGTTGAGAACTTGAATATTAGGTAAGCACTTATTCAACTCGGTTAGCTGTTTGTCGTTTAATCTTATTAATTCAAGCGTCAGATTTGTCAGCATTGGCATTGGATTCAAAGTGTGTGTAGACAACCATGCATTTTTAAGCTCTAATTCAGCAAGATTTTGACCTGTATCAACAAAAACAGAATGATGTAAGCCCAACTAAAACAACTAAATTAAAGACAACCTGCAATTTGATTAACAACACTCAACTAAGTAATTTTTGCGGTCTACCTACCCCATACCAAGACTTACTGAGTCCAAATATTGTGTTTTAATTACCAGAAAAAATTATATCATTTCATTAATAACTCATTTTCAAAAATAATCAAGTCACACTTGTTGCAACAAAAATGTATAGTAAGTGATAATAGAGTGAAACTCTATGCTTTCCGCTTATATCTAATACTCAATGCAAACTCTGTTCCGATATTCAGAATATCTAAATTTGCAAGAATCTATTAGCAGCCATTCCTTACTATGTTTGACTAGTAACATCACTACACATGTTATTCAAAACCTGGAAAACAAGGTTCATTCATAAGGGTTTTATCAACTTAGATTGTTAAT
>LBNU01029283.1:57309-78426 GCA_014162995.1 Artemisia annua
GGGGGAGTTTCACATATTATAAGCAGAACAACATATAAACACAAATTTTTCATATTGCGTATAACATAAGTTGCTAGCAGTCATGCCAATCAGTCACCAATTAAGCAAAAAGGTCCGTTATCGCATTGCAATGCTTATTAAGGAGTAGTTTTGTGAACCTTTGAGTGAGCTTAAAGTAATTAATATCCTTCTGTGACGCTATTGAACTGATGAAATGCTTATTATTTGGTACAATTTAAATGGTAAAATCACAAATTGCTAATCAGATTAATAACGTGCAGGAAGACCTTGTCGTCTGGATACTTATTTTTATGCGAGTTTATATGCTGCTACTAACAAAATTCTACCATACAAGTAGCTAGTATGTGTTAATCATACTTGTCATAATACCTAGATTGTCTTTAACCCTGTGGCTATCAAGATCTTACTCAGTTAAATATGATACATTAATATACAAAACAATAACAATCGATCACCAATTTTATCCAACATTCCACAAGTAATCACTTGAAAATCAGAATACCCAGTTAGCCCAAAAATTCAAACCTAACAACAAATTAATCATATATAATAATTTAATTTGAGCGACATATTATTAAACCACTCTAGCAAGTTTCTGAAGAAAAATAATTTACAACAAGTTCATACAAGCAATTTTAGGATTATAAATCCTATCTAACCAAACAAGAATCGGTTTTTTAACCTAAGAATTGGTTTTTAAGCATAGAAACCATTTAGATACGTTTGACAAGTAACACCAGATCGACATTTAGTAACATCATATATAAGATTGCTAAATGAATGAACTTAGTTTCACAATTAACATAGGACAATTTTTGTACGAATAAATAACAAACTTACAATACACAGAAACCAAAAACAAAACACTTGTTTCACGCCGAGACTGAACCAAAAAATCAGTTATCGAAAGCGATTTCAAAGTTTCAGAAACTCTAGGCAACCACTCCTTTATAAAGTCCACATCAGTCAGATGCAAGTCATCCTCCTTTTCATCAAAGTAACCAATAGGCACATATCGGAGTGAATTATTAACGCCGATACGCACTGATTCTACAACTCTCAAGTCTGATATCAGATTGATAAAGACTGTCTTAAAAGGTGTAACAGTTTGTGAAGAATTTGAAGAACTGGAAACCCTAGCACTTGAATGAATAAACCATTTGAATGTGCATTGAAGATTGATCGATCGAAGCTGCGGATATACAGTTTCAAAGGTTTTTGAAGCGAGTCGTAAGCGAGTGACGTCAGCTGAGTCATCAAGACGACTCAGTATGTCAGAGAGTATAGGTTCAGGGAGCGTGTCCATTGGACAGATGTTTAAAGCCGAAAATGAAGGGATGAGCATACATATTTATGCTTGTATATATTACAAGTAAGCCCTTTATATCTTGACTATGGTTTAATATTGGCCCCTTAACCTAAAATCTAAATCAGCATAAGTTTTGATTGTTTTAGTATGTAATTATTGTCAGTATTTTTATTTTGTTTTGAAAATTACTTATGGTTTTGACCAGGTGAATTTTATAAAGTTAAAGATGTAATTTTATTAGTGACATGAAATGATTCACTTTTTAGTCTTTTTTTCGTTTGCGAACAATATTTCTAAATGGATATGTCCGCAAGTATTTTTCCTTTGATGTAATTTCATATTCTATTTAATAAATATTTCTTATTAAAAAGTGATACTTAATAAGTATTATAAGTTTTCCTTTTTCGACAAAGAATTGATTTCAGATGATATGATATTGGAAAGTAAATATATTTCCTATCATATTTCTATGAAATTTAAATTGTTTATAAAATGAAATTGGGAAGACTATAACTCTATTTCTTTTGCCAACTGAATTCTATATTATTTTAACACTTAAATATGTGGAATTTAATGCTTAGATACATAAATGTGCATTGATAGTTGTCCAATTCAAAATGAGTAAAAAGGTAGGATTTTATTTCTATAGCATTTAAACCATAGGGCAAATTATTAAAAAAAGTATTATATTTGCCACTGTTTCATCTTCTGGGTGCGATTTTTTTTTCATAGGGTAATATGTGACATTTTTGCCCTTCGGGAAAAAAAATTGTATTAGCTAAGAGGGGCAAAAATGTCCAAAAATTTCGCAAAATACCCTAAAGATGATGAATTTGAAAGAAAATTACCCTCAAAATGAAAAAAAAAAAAAAAAAAATCGCTACCCATAAGATGAAACAATGACAAATATAATACTTTATTTAATAATTTGCCCTAAACCATATCCAAAAATGTTGATACTTCAAAAGCAATGATCAACCAATAGTTATACGTATGTAACCGGTTGTTTATATGTCGAATCAATTCATGGGACTCATTTGAGATACCGATCTTTGTTTACATGGACATCCTCGACTAAATTCGAACACTCGATGCTAGATTAACTTATATAGGTTGAGTTATAGAGTCTTATAAAACTAAACAAAATTCAAGTAAAGAAATTTGGGATGACATGTGTCCTTTGATGAATATAAGTGAAGAAAATGTTTTTGAAAAAAATAATATATTGTTTCATAATTTACCGTAGACGTGAATGGTTTTGTTTTTGTTTTCATCACTTTTTATGTGTTTATCAAAATTGACAATTTATCACTTTTTTTTGTTTGTTATGGAAATAAGATCTAGAGTATGGATCTAGTGAGAAGAATTATTAAAATGAGAAGAGTGAGAAAAAATTGTGGCCACATATTTTAAATAAAGAAAAAGAAATAATAGGGAGATGCATCTATTTTTGTGAGTGCATCTAATATTTGTGGTTGTGGTTCTTTCTCATTCTTCTCATCTTACTTATATTTCTCATTTAATCCTTACTCATAAGATCTAAATTATAAGTTAGGAAAACTCTACTAATTTTTTTTACTCCCCTGCCACCTATTTGTTGTCATTTTTTTTAAAGTAATGTATTCGTTTTATAAAATAGGGTTTATATGATCTGAAATCCATATTTTTATTTTATTTATAATTGTTTCTATATGTGTGTATAAATTTCGTTATTGAATAGAGACTTAGGATCAAATGAGAAGAAACCTTAAAATGAGAAGGATGAGAAATGACTATAAATACACATTAGAGATGCGTCGACTTGAATTAGATGCATCCCTAATCTTTTAGATGCACCATAATATATTTCCTAGCTAAAAATTAGATGCATATACATATATTAGATGCATATCATCAAGTTAGACGAATCCTATGTATTTTTCGCCCTCTGCGAGTCAAATTTGTTGCTAGTATTACTTTAAATCGTTTTCACTTCAAACTCACTTTCGAAACTAAGTGAGATGCATCTAAATGAATAGAGATGCATCTAATTCAAGTCGATGCATCTCAAATATGTTGTTATAGTTATTTCTCATTCTTCTCATTTTAAGTTTTCTTCTCACTGGATCCTTACCCATTGAATAGATAGTAATCTTCACTAACTATAAATTAATATTTAAAAGATATCGTTAATATTTTTTTTCTTTTCTTTATATTGTTTAAACTTTTATTATTGATCTTGTTACTAAAAAGAAAATTATACTGATTTTTGTCGTTACAGTTTTATTATCTTAACTACTTATAATGTAAAAATGGTCAAAGTGGAAAAGTGAAAAAGTGGAAAAACTGAATTTTCAGTCAATCCCCATAATGCCCTTGCAAAACCACAGCTTCTTGCATACGCTTAAAACTACGCTCCCTCAATCACTCCAATTCAATTCTACAATTAATGTCGAGATTCATCCATCAATGTCAGCCTATTTTTGTTAAGCATTAACACCACCTATGACCAATTGCATTTCAAAATCAAAATGAAATCAGTTTCAAATTAGTTTCTAAATCACAGATTCCAAAAAACACAAAATTGATTCAATCGGTTTCAAAATCACCATGGATGATCCTGAATTCCACCCAATAATTTTGGTAAGTTTTAATTGTATTGAATCGATTTGGTTTATATTATTGCTTATTTTTTATGTTTATGATGTAAACCTAAGAATGTCAGCTAAATCATTATTGTAACCAAACCCTAAGATAAAATTTCGGGAAAACCTCTCATATGAATTGGGGGCAATCTATTTGTATGAACCGATATTCAAGAACAAGGTGAGACAATTATTTTATGACATTTTTCACTACTTCTACCCAAAATTCTGTTTTTGCATTTGTACTAATTGGATTTTATTGAGGTTTAGTTTTGATTTCAGGTGATTGAATTGTGCAGATTTTCATGTTTCGATATGTGTTCAAGTTTCGAAAGCTCTCAAGTAGTCAATGGTAAGTCTTTTTTACGTTAACTGATTCATATACCAACCGCTAACTGAAATGGTGTAAAATGACAGAGTGTGCTGCTCCTGAAAATATGCTTGATCACCACAGTAGTACCAACCCACAATCTATCGAGTCACGTGCTCTTATGTGTCGATTTGGGTACAAAGTATTTGCTCAGGGTCTTATTCATAAGTCGGATTATTTGATGGTTAAGACTTTTTGGATCATGTTTGAGGCTGCCATTGGTATTATTAACGAGGTACAAAAAAATAAATGATGACTGTTATTGATTTCACATTGTGTGTCTCTATATTTGAAGTGCCTATTTAAGAATATGACAATGATATAGGTTATATTAATGAGGAGTGTAACGAGTTATAGCGGGTATTTATTGTGAGTCAAAATGAGTACTTTCTGGTGGTGATTAAACAATGAAATGGATCGTATCTTGTACGTTTGACCTTAGGCATTATTGTGTTTAATTTGTTCTTAAGAATAATTTTTATAGGCACATATGATATTTTTACCCATAAGCATAGATGTGTAGTGGATCAACTGAAAGTTGATTATTGTGGACTTTAACTGATGATACACGAGACCGAGTTCATATCACGTTACATGATAGGTTGTCCTGTGGCACTATATGCTTACCTTTTTATTGTGGACTAAGCTTCTGGTGGTAGACCGGAACAAATCCTACTTGCACATGTGCTTCTTTTTCCTTTTAGGCTAATGGTCATTGTATCTAAAGTGAGTGATAAGAGATGGATAATAGGGGGGATCCTGTGTTTTACTTTTGTTACTTGAAAGTGAGTATGAGCCTTCTACCTTTAGCTTATTTGATTAGATTGGATCTTATATTTGCTCCCTTTGGCATATTTTGATTAATCCGTTTAGTTCATTTTTCATGTTTATGTTAAGTCGTATAGCCTTTTATCTTGAGTAGAGTTGTTACTGAGTAATTGTTGTAGGGCAACCCAATGATGAGAACGAGATCCGAATTAATATCCAAGGGAGGAATCTTCAAATTACGGCTATTGAAACAACTTTAGTGTAGGTATAAATGTTTTGAGTCTTTCACTTATGTTTCATACATCAAAACCATACTATGGACATTTTCCGCCTATTTTCTTTTCATTTAATCTTTTCATATTTTACTTAAGTGGCCCTAATAGAGATGAACGCTTTACTGAAACTAACCCATTCACAGGTTGTGGTGCTGAAAATGATACCACTTAATAAAATAGTATTCATTTGCAGCATGACGTTTCATTATGTTCATATTACTTACTGAGGCAAAACATCCATTGTAGGTTAGCTTCAACATCACATTGCGCTTGCCAAATAATTGATCAGGAACATTTATTCGTCATTATATCCTCCACATCAGGTTTCTCGTGCCAGGTTCGAAAATCACAACTCTTCTTAGTTCATCTCTTAATATTNCCATTCACAGGTTGTGGTGCTGAAAATGATACCACTTAATAAAATAGTATTCATTTGCAGCATGACGTTTCATTATGTTCATATTACTTACTGAGGCAAAACATCCATTGTAGGTTAGCTTCAACATCACATTGCGCTTGCCAAATAATTGATCAGGAACATTTATTCGTCATTATATCCTCCACATCAGGTTTCTCGTGCCAGGTTCGAAAATCACAACTCTTCTTAGTTCATCTCTTAATATTATAGTGACTCCATGTGTTTCAGTGGCTAATTTTGATTTCAGGTTCGAAGTTCAATTCCACTCTTGTAGGATCAAATTGTTGATTTGAGCTATGAACCCCTCTTTCTATTATTGTCCATGAAGATACGGTATGAATGTTGATCAGGCAATGTTTTGTTGTTTAATTTATGAATATCTCTATAATGAGAATATAATCGGGTTCCTCTGAATATAATTTGGGTAAATGCTTGCAAGCCATGGTAAGAGTTTACCATGTTGCTGACTTGACTGATAAGGTAAGAGTTTAGCAAAGCATTATAACGTGATTGCATTGTAGCGTATATAATGAGGGCCTTTTCACCCATTTTCATGACTATATATAGTATTGAAAACCATTATTAGTTCATCACAAAGGCATTATTCCCTTCACTTACATGTATATATCGTTTGTGTTTGCATGCCCTTTTCACCCTTTTTCATGTCTTTTAAACATTTTAAACTTTGTACAAATTTTAGAGATACAATATCTTCCAATTTGACCCATTTATAAGTAAGTGGGTCGAAATTACTATGTCTAAATGAGCACTTATAACTGCAGCTCACATATTATTAAATAATGTTGCACATATAAGAATCATATGCATTACATGTATATTTTAAAATAAATATATTATATATGCATTCTATTATATATGCATAAACTAAAGGTGGCAATTTCGGCTAATGGCAAAACTTGTCAAAAATTAAAACTGGAGCGGGTCAAATGAGTGGCAAGTTACTAAAAGTTTACTTTTGTTATGTACAGTAGTTATAGTTTTACTAAAAACTAGCCCATGTAAGAAACACATATTTTGACCCAAACAAGTTTGAGTATTTGACTACCTCTACTAGAAATTTAGAATATGTAACCTCATAATAACTTTTCATGTTCAGTGCAGGTCTTGAAAACCATGCACGAGGCAGCTATAATTGGTTTTTATTATCAAATGAATATTCTCAACAACGCTCAACTATTCCATGATAAAAAAGAAGGCTAATCAGTTTAGGTGATCGAATAAGTCTATTGTAATTTTAATATAAAAAGTAGTTTCCTTTAACACAGTAATTATTGATAGTTCCTTTGTATCCATGTATAACATCTTTAGAAAACATTTATTTAAAGTAAAACATGATGCTTCCGAAATGAGTATGTAGGCAAACTAAAGCAACACATAAAGATAATATTATAACACTTTTAAGGTGCATTTACATGGCAAAGCTTTTGATACGTATTTTCATTTACTAATGAATGTAAAATTTATAATACCATTTTTGTCTTTTACTTATTTTACAGGTTCCATTCTGCATGGTTAGAGTTTTCATATTGGATACATGTAACTTTTGCTTAGGTTAATTTTGTGCCAATCATTTTATGTAAGTGCAAGTAACTTTTTATGTTTCACTTCGAACCCAAGGTGAAAGGCTTAATCAATATATTTTCAGTCCTATTGTTGTACCAAGACCATATTTGAGTCTATCGTTAATGAGGTTCCGTTGCAGAACCATTGCCAATTAAATGCATGCAGTATAAGTTTTTGTTTAGCTGGGAGTTTTGTTTTTATACTATCAATGTTTTAATATGTTATTTGACACATTTTAATAATTTTTCTTTAATTAGAATTATCGTATGTTAAAATTTTTTCACTTACATTTGAATTATTTTACGTTTTATGTATAAACGTAACACGAAATACTTAGCCATAACATCATAAGTATAACTGTTTGCCGCTAGAAATCCCGTTGCTATGCACGGGTACTCGTCTAGTCTCAACAATGTATTCACTTGAGTTTCATATGTGCTTGGAGATAAACAAATAAAATTGATATACAATTAATTTTTTTTTACAAGGCTGATATTGATTTTTGTTATTTTAGTTTTATTATTTCAACAATGTATTCACTTGAGTTTCATGTGATGCTCGGAGATAAACAAAAAAATTGAACCCAAACTTGAATTAATTACATAAATAAAGTATCTAAATCACCCTGAATTTGGATTTGACATAATAGCTTTGTGTCTTCAAAGGATTTACGCACATGAAGGAATAATTAAGAAGTACGATAAATAGTATGAAAGAACATAGCATTTCCAGATAAAAATTAGTTAAATAAATTAAACCTGATACACCATGTAAAATATTTATCACTGTGCAAAACATATAATTCATATACTATTATTGACTACCATCTTTTACATGTAAAATTACTTCCATAACAAGTGAAACACACAATTAAAATGAAGAGACCAAAATTAAAGTTTTTTATTGAAAATTAAATGGGCGGCAAAATAGTATAACTAATTTTATACCTAAATCGAAGCGACAATAGTTTATTTGTTTGCGAAATAATGAGCCCCTCTCATATCACTGACATGATGTTAATACCTATGTTTATGCCTACAATTTATCATGTGAATTATGCGTAACAATCAAATGCTATTTTATATTTTCTCTTATAAGTAAATATAGTTTGAGATTTAAAACCTTATCCAAATTTAAAATACTAAGAGCATCCAGTATAATATTTTATAAATATACTTAAAAGAGGAATGTTATAGTCACAAAAAATTTACGGTACATCTCTGACACACATACTTGGCAATTAAATATGGAGCGTAAGAAAGAAAAAAAGAAAGTACGATACAATGGGTTTTTTTTTTTTTTTTTTTTTTTCCTNTATCTAAATCACCCTGAATTTGGATTTGACATAATAGCTTTGTGTCTTCAAAGGATTTACGCACATGAAGGAATAATTAAGAAGTACGATAAATAGTATGAAAGAACATAGCATTTCCAGATAAAAATTAGTTAAATAAATTAAACCTGATACACCATATAAAATATTTATCACAGTGCAAAACATATAATTCATATACTATTATTGACTACCATCTTTTACATGTAAAATTACTTCCATAACAAGTGAAACACACAATTAAAATGAAGAGACCAAAATTAAAGTTTCTTATTGAAAAATAAATGGGCGGCATAATAGTATAACTTATTTTATACCTAAATCGTAGCGACAATAGTTTATTTGTTTGCGAAATAGTGAGCCCCTCTCATATCACTGACATGATGTTAATACCTATGTTTATGCCTACAATTTATCATGTGAATTATGCATAACAATCAAATGCTATTTTATATTTTCTCTTATAAGTAAGTATAGTTTGAGATTTAAAACCTTATCCAAATTTAAAATACTAAGAGCATCCAGTATAATATTTTATAAATATACTTAAAAGAGGAATGTTATAGTCACAAAAATTTTACGGTACATCTCTGACACACATACTTGGCAATTAAATATGGAGCGTAAGAAAGAAAAAAAGAAAGTACGATACAATGGGTTTTTTTTTTTTTTTTTTTTTTTCCTTTGTAGATGTAGCATTTCTCAACCAAAAAATGTTCGATGATATGCATAAACTTGTGAGCTATAATGAGCACCCATTTCAGTCATAGGTAAATGAAAAAGTATAAGAACTTTAAAATGTGTAACTATTTTTTATTTCTTTTTTATCTTGTAATAAGCTTTTTTAATGAAATTCATTTTATGGGGCATATTGATAAAGCTTTAAAAGCTTTATATATAGTAGTAATAGGTTCAAGAGAATAGCTCAAATAAAAACACAAATATTTTTTAAAAATGTAAAAGAACTTGAAAAAAATATATAAATTTCTAAAGAAATTCTAAAGTTTTAATTAAAAATAGAGAATGTTGGTGCATAAAAAAAGTTATGAATGAAGGTTTTTCTAATTTTAAGTTTTTATACGTTTTTTAATGAACAAAAAATGAAATTTAATGCACAAAAAAAATTTGATGTACAAAATTTAAAACTTGTTACATTTTGGTGCTCAATAAAATTTGGTTACATAAAATAAATAATTTTTTTTGACGCAAAAATGAATTTATGATGCGCAAAAAGGCGATTTACAAAACTTTAAGGCACGTACGTACCCGTACCCTCTCTTTTAAGTATGTCCACCCTTGACTGCCATGCTTAGAAAAAGGTATCTAGCAACGGTTTTCTTTTTGCTGGAAGGAAACACACGTTTAAGATGGAATGGGATTAATAATTCGGCGATCCTAATCTCTCTTGAATTTTTATGACAAACATAATCAGTTGTCTTCTAAAATTTATAAGAAATCATGACCCGACAACCAAGGTTATAAATAGCGTGATGCATGGCGTGCCGGCATGACCAAGCTTCACACCTGAGAAACTATAGCGAGGCCACAACGTTTCATAAGACATGATTTAAAGCGCCACAAAATATAAAAATACTTTTAAATTTAAATATTATATCATGTTTATATATATCGAGTTTATAAAAAAGCGTTTTAAATTTAAATATTATATCATGTTTATATATATATATATATATATATATATATATATATATATATATATATATATATATATATATATATATATATATATATATATATATATATATATATATATATATATATATATATCATTGCATTTAATCTTCTTTATTTCTTTCAAAACCTTTTTTCATCATAGTTAAATTCAAAAAATGTGTCACGTCTCGCGCCTTAGCACGCCTTATCGTGCCTTTTCGTGCTTCATCTCACGTTACGCTTAGAGTCGACGCTTTGATCTATTACATAGCGGCGCCATGACGCCGTGGTTACAACTTATTAATTTAGAAACACGATTTGCTAACCAATTGGACCCACGTTTAACGTTTTTATAAAGTACACCTGGGCTGTTTTTTTATGACAACATGAAATTGTAGGCCCACTAATCCTTATTAATATTATCGGTTCCGGGCCGATTTGTGCTTTACACTCTCTTTTGGCCAAAAAATGAATTCTATCAAGTAAACTTACCTCACTTTTAAAGGGTCGCCTAATATAGATTTTATACACCTTTCTTTTTTATGATAGAGTTTATTAGGAAAAATCAAGATAAAATTGCAGGCCAAGCAATGCCAAATACACAACTAAATGGCATTAACTAGGAAAACTGAAAAAATAACATGTCAACTACAATGCTTCGAAAATGCATATGCAATGCTACCCTTATTATAATAGAAAACTTTATATAAATTTGTAATATAATGATGCTGCATATATGATTTCATGCTTGTAACGACAAAGTGTACCAGTGGTAGTTTTGGGTTTGCAACTGCATATATAGAGAGAAGATGGTTATTTACTGAAAGTAATATCATCAACTACCACATCCGCTCGCATTCAAAAGATCAATAAGAAGCGGTAAATAGGCAAATTAGGCATTTGAAGCTAAATATTATCTGCGTACACATACTATCATAGTTACACCTTATTCGAATAAACATAACACCAGAACTAGCAAGTCACTCACTCACTGCAAGTGATACAAAAAACTAACATAAAACTTTAAGAACACGAAATCTGAACCCGAAACGGTTCAGCAGTCATGAGAATATATCGCGTTCAATGCATTACGGTGACCGCATTGTACAACACGTTAGACTTGAGAAAGCTATAAGCGGGGCCTGACAACAAGGTCTTAGACGGGATTTGACAAAACCGTGATTAAAACCCGGAAATCGATCTTTCCCGGGATTTTACAAAAAGTCACCAGGAAATACCGCTAGTTAAACCAAAACCACTGGATTTTCAAATGATAGAACAGCTGTAGATCATAAAAGCGCCATAACGCTGAAAGAGTAAACCACTGAAAATCACTAACCGACATGCAAAAATATTATTTATTAACGTTAGTATATAATTGTCATATCCATCATGTTGCATTATATATATCATTATATATACCAGCCTAGACAAATAGCGTTATATTAATCCGCATGACAGAGTTAGAAATTACAGGTAAGTTAAATATAAGTAATCCGCTGAAAGAGTATCTGATGTGAAGGTATAACCGCTGAACAGTAAAAGTACGAGCGTTATGTTCGCTGACTATAAGATGTACTAAACCGCTAGTACATTAACCGCTGAACCCAAACTAACCGCTTGCGAAGAACACCTTTAAACGTAGTAAGCAAACCGCTTGGAAAAAAATAAGTCAATAAACCACTCGCATAATTTCAACATACAGTTAGATTTAGCCCAACCAACTGATAAACTAGATGGAATCTAACCCTCTAATCCTAGAGTACAAGAAGAACAAGATCACCACGAACAATAGTCAAATAAGTAAAACACCTAAACTAATAAGAAACCAACAAACCATGATACCACAAGTCTCTAACATCCCTAAGGTACATGGCTCTTGATACCAATTGTAGGATTAACAATAAATAGTTCACAACACGATTAACTTGTGGTTTGGTTCGTTGATATATAAAGAATAAAAGAAGATTATGTAGAGATAGTAAAGTTAGAGAGGGGGAGAGATAAGAGATGTAAAGCCTTAGAGAGAAAACAAAAAAAAGAAAATAGATATGAGAAGGCTTACCTCCTCCATAGGATGGAGAGGGATATTATATTTATCATGGTTATTTTTTGCACAACTTGGGTGCCATTGGCTGTGGATCTGGTATACGTGGAGATATCAATTNATATATATATATATATCATTGCATTTAATCTTCTTTATTTCTTTCAAAACCTTTTTTCATCATAGTTAAATTCAAAAAATGTGTCACGTCTCGCGCCTTAGCACGCCTTATCGTGCCTTTTCGTGCTTCATCTCACGTTACGCTTAGAGTCGACGCTTTGATCTATTACATAGCGGCGCCATGACGCCGTGGTTACAACTTATTAATTTAGAAACACGATTTGCTAACCAATTGGACCCACGTTTAACGTTTTTATAAAGTACACCTGGGCTGTTTTTTTATGACAACATGAAATTGTAGGCCCACTAATCCTTATTAATATTATCGGTTCCGGGCCGATTTGTGCTTTACACTCTCTTTTGGCCAAAAAATGAATTCTATCAAGTAAACTTACCTCACTTTTAAAGGGTCGCCTAATATAGATTTTATACACCTTTCTTTTTTATGATAGAGTTTATTAGGAAAAATCAAGATAAAATTGCAGGCCAAACAATGCCAAATACACAACTAAATGGCATTAACTAGGAAAACTGAAAAAATAACATGTCAACTACAATGCTTCGAAAATGCATATGCAATGCTACCCTTATTATAATAGAAAACTTTATATAAATTTGTAATATAATGATGCTGCATATATGATTTCATGCTTGTAACGACAAAGTGTACCAGTGGTAGTTTTGGGTTTGCAACTGCATATATAGAGAGAAGATGGTTATTTACTGAAAGTAATATCATCAACTACCACATCCGCTCGCATTCAAAAGATCAATAAGAAGCGGTAAATAGGCAAATTAGGCATTTGAAGCTAAATATTATCTGCGTACACATACTATCATAGTTACACCTTATTCGAATAAACATAACACCAGAACTAGCAAGTCACTCACTCACTGCAAGTGATACAAAAAACTAACATAAAACTTTAAGAACACCTAAGTAACAACTTACTCAATGGAAGCTCATATCCTGCTGAAACATTCATATGTTGCATTCAATATTCAGTTATCCAAGAATCTTCCGTGTCTTCACTCCATATTCCGCATCTCCATTTCAGTCCAGACCATTGAGCCATGCATCTAGATATAAGATTTAGAAATATTTTCTTGAAAGGTTTTGATGAATATGAAACTGTAGACATTGATTTGAGATGCGTTCTTTCTGTGCATTGAAGATTGATTGATCTAAGGTGTGGATACAAAGTATTGAAATCGTTTGAAGTGATTCTGCAGCGAGCTACGTCTTCACTCGGTATTTCCACAAGTAGGCCTTCAGGGAGTTTGTCCATTGAAAGAGAGAAAAAAAGCGTATGAGCCAAAAACTTATGGATGTGTAATGTTTATACCTTTTATCTCACATTTATAACCCACTTCTTTTTGCTATTGTTATTATAACCATTAACCTCCCATAAGTATAAACTAATGGAAAGGGGGTGTTTGTTTTGTAGGATTTCCAGAGTGAATCACTGTTGTAAATGTTTTGGTTTTCGGTTTTTGAAAGATGGAAGCAAACTGCTAGAATTATCCATTTGAATCGGTTTTACGGTTTCCTTCTGTTCTCTCGATAGTTGGGGATCTTCAACTTTTTGGCGTGCAAGCAAGAAATAGCTTTTGGTAGTGTTGGAGGTGGTTTGATGATGGAAATTGGAAACTCATTGGTGGTAGCGAAGGTGGTTGTGGTCTGCAGTGATGACGGCTTTTTGGATCAAGTGTTCAACTGTACGTTTATATTTCAATGGCTAATATAGGTGATTTTTGAACAATGGACACCAAGACTTTTTATGTGAGTCATTGACTTTGTTTCTTGATTTACATTTTGGCTCCCAAGTCCCAACCCACAAAGCAAATAATTCGACTAAAAAATTTAGCAAGTAACCCATCTACTGTTATGCGAGCTGAGATTATTTGTTATAGGATCTAATAATTAGCAACTAACGTTCAACAATGCTTCACTTTGATTATTCACAGTTTCTTTCTGCAATGTTCCATCCCAAAATACTTGTCAATAACATGATCTAAATAGATAACGTTTGGTTTGATATAAACAACCTGCAATGCAAACAAGTTTTTATCGAGCGTAGTGTTTGTTAGTACTTTAATTTGGTGGGAGATCAAGTCATCAGATCATTCAGGAACCTCTCGATGTTCAACCATATTCTAAAAAGGTTTAACCAATTCATGTATATAACATTATAAAAGTAGACATGATTAAGTTCTTGACTTAGATTGTCAACTAGTACGTCAAGACCACAAACAATAGTACCAAATCACACATATAGGTTCAAAAATGTCCCAAACACAGACCACATCCGCTTGCATGAACGTAAAATGGAAAGTAAAATTCGAAACACAAAACATGAAACAACTTTACAACATATGGGAAAAGATAATGCTTTCGTCACCAAAGTGCTTGTGTCCCAATGGTACCCCATGTGTGTGAGAATCTCCCCAACAAAATGGTTGTGGGTTCAAGTTCTGCTTAGGAAATATGAGATAGATGTGTGGTATACAGATTGTGAGATAGTTTAAATTGCCCTCTAAAAAAAAGATAACGCTGTCGTCTAATTAATAAAACCTGAAAACTTATTATAAAATGGCTAACTCTGATGGATATCCATGATCGAATCTTGCATTCCTTCTCTCCAAATTCCCCATCTCCACTTTAATTCAGGCCAACGACCCATGCACTTAGACATAAATCTNGGAGCGGTTGAATGAGGGCTGTTCCCGAAGGATTAGAGCCTTTGTGCTTATACCAAAGTTGTCACAGGTATTGTGCCATCATATTTGAGATTTCAAGAGTGTTCATAATGTTGCAGAATGTTTTGTAATGATAGAATTGATAAAACAGTAAAACGGGGTATAAATAAACAAGAACTTTGACTTTGATTAAGAGAAGGTTGATGATGCTTTCACAGGTCGAAACAATATCTATATATAACTTAACCAAACGTTGCAATGCTTTTCTCAAACGTTGTGTTGTTTGAGAAAACGGTTTCTAACCTAACTAATATAACTGCCAAATATTGGGCTGTTTGGGTTAACCAATATGACCCATATTGCAGTAGAAATTCGACCCAATAACAAACACTAAACTAAATACAGAGATAACTTAAACAAATGTCTTTAACATAATACTAAACAATGATAATTTATACTAACAACATTAAATGGGACAACATTTGTTAGTACTTTAATTTGGTGGGAGATCAAGTCATCAGATCATTCAGGAACCTCTCGATGTTCAACCATATTCTAAAAAGGTTTAACCAATTCATGTATATAACATTATAAAAGTAGACATGATTAAGTTCTTGACTTAGATTGTCAACTAGTACGTCAAGACCACAAACAATAGTACCAAATCACACATATAGGTTCAAAAATGTCCCAAACACAGACCACATCCGCTTGCATGAACGTAAAATGGAAAGTAAAATTCGAAACACAAAACATGAAACAACTTTACAACATATGGGAAAAGATAATGCTTTCGTCACCAAAGTGCTTGTGTCCCAATGGTACCCCATGTGTGTGAGAATCTCCCCAACAAAATGGTTGTGGGTTCAAGTTCTGCTTAGGAAATATGAGATAGATGTGTGGTATACAGATTGTGAGATAGTTTAAATTGCCCTCTAAAAAAAAGATAACGCTGTCGTCTAATTAATAAAACCTGAAAACTTATTATAAAATGGCTAACTCTGATGGATATCCATGATCGAATCTTGCATTCCTTCTCTCCAAATTCCCCATCTCCACTTTAATTCAGGCCAACGACCCATGCACTTAGACATAAATCTTTTCGATACATCACCAACAACTTCTCGATGGATGAGAAACGAGACCTCCGACAAGCCAATGAATTTTTCCAACAAACAAACAACACATGCGAAAGTCAATGAAGGGTCAACTAGCGACAAATATGCACTAAATGATTTCAGTCCTTTCTTTGCATATGGTATCCCGAGCGGCGGCCTACTCTTAAAAGCTTCTTCCAACTTCGTCCACAAACTTGGTTGCATACAGAGAGAACTCATGTTTGAGAAAACCCTGAATCCATTATATATGGCATATCCGATATCTATATTGTTTTTATTATATCGTGCTGAATCCAAAGTAAGTTTATCTACTGATTCTGTATTTTTGAATGCATCAAGTAAGTTTCCAAGGAGTCTAGAATTCAGCCAAACTGTTTTGAGATTTTCAGACATTATAACTGGTAATTTGTGATCTGGATCAACAAGGAGAAGATGTAAGTGAGACAACATGGGAGATGTAACATTAAGTTCTATGGGTCTTGTAGATTCAAATCTGAGTCTGATGAGGTTGGGTGTGCTTAGATTGATGGAATATGACACATCCGATTTGGGTGATATGGTCATGTGACAGCTTTTCATGTTGAGGTGGAAAATTGAAGGACATTCGAGTCCTGTGATATCTATCAAGTTAAGAACTTGAAGATTAGGAAAACACGTAATCAACTTGCTAAAACTGTAGTCATCCAATGTAATAGATTCAAGTGTCAGACTTGTTAGCGTTGGCATTGTATTCAAATTGTCCAGGGAAAGCCGTGCAACATGCGTCACCTTTAATTCAACAAGGTTATGACCTGCATAAAAAACACAATCTTGTTATACATGTGACAACTTTATACATATTACTTAGCCATGTCATACACTCATACATTACAATCGCCAATGGGGCCTTTGGCCTTGCCGTATCTTGGTGAGTTGTTAAAGCGTGCCTCAACCAATAGATTGAGGGTTCAACTCTCGTTGTGGACATATTTCATATATAATGTGTGTGTGAGTCTTTACCTTTCTAATTTATAGAATATAATTAACTACTAATCGTTTAGTTAGAACATGAATAAATCCGTGCATATTCACATATAAATTGAACTTACAATATGAAGAAACCCGCATCAGAATATTTGAAGCCTTAACACTATCAAAACTAGATAATGAAAGCGATTTCAGGTCTACGGCTACCCTAGGAAGCCACTTCATAACAAAAGCATTGTCACTGAGATCATCATGCCTAGTGGTCCGATACCATGCGTCGTTGACCGGACGCTCGAGGCTGATACACACAGACTCAACTACTTTCATATTCGATATAAGATTAAGAAAGATAGATTTATAGGATTGGGTACCCTTATAAGCTGAATTGAGGCACGCCAATGTATCATCGAATATTGACTTGAATAATGACTTGTAATAGTTTTCTCTTAATTTGCATTGAAGATTGATTGAGCGAAGTTCCGAAGATACATTATTGAAACCCTTAAACGCGATTCTGCAGCGAGCTACATCTGCTGAGTCTTCAAGTCGATTCAGTATATCGAGGAGCAGGGGTTCCGGAAGTCTGTCCATGGGAACGTACAATGAAAGTTGTATGAAGCAAAGAAGGAATGGATGGAAATATATATACCTTCTTGTTTTACATATACCATCACCTCACGTTCTTATATAAGTTATTTAAGAAACTTTCCAATATGTATTAATCCCAACATTATCGTTTATTTATTAGGAAACTAAATGTTTTCCTTTACCAAGTTAATCCATTATTAATCATAACTATAGATCTAAAGTTCAGAAAATAGAGGTTTATTATCATAAGATGGAATTGGTAAACAGTGACAATTTTGTGCATATAGCTAGATTGTTATCATTGTCACAAATTTTTATTTGACACGCTAATTTTGGAATTATAATAAAAATCTTATAAGGGCATCCACTATGGTAAACTTTTATAAAGGTTTATAATTAATCAATATCATTAATTCTTAAACCTTTTGGTTGTAAAAACCTATTTCTACTACACATAAACTTCTTAAAGCTTTATAAAGATTACATATATCTCAAATGCATTAAATTGTGAAGAGGTTCAAGATCCTAGACCTTTTCATGCAAAGTAAGCATTAAATGGGTTTTTACTATGGTTAACAAAACTATGAACCTCTTCATAATATTACAAACCTATTTATAAACCACCATAGAGGATGCTCTAACATTAAGTATGTTGAGCTTTTCAAAATAAGTGCCAACTTTAAATTATTACGCCAAAACCTAGAGTTAATTTGGCAGTCTAAGTACTATGTCTCTTGTTGAAAAGATTAATAAGCTTGAAAGTCAAATAATCGAGGGGAGGCTTATGTTTTGGGTGATGATGGGAAGCTGCTTCCTATGCAAAAGCCTAATGTGGAAAAGTATACAAGCATCCCAAGTTCGTCCAATGCGCATCCTCCTTGTATTTCAAAGAACACTCATGATAGTGATGATGATAAAGTCCTTGAGGGCTTCAATCGAACTGCTAGTTTTATGGCATTTGACGGTTCTAAAGGTTACAGTGGAGTTGGCATAAAAAGCTTATTGGAGCAATGGAAGGAAGATACTCATGACCAAAATCCATATGCTGATGATGAGTTTGATGATTGCGGTCTGACAGATGCTCAATTGAAGTTTGCTAATGCTTATGACATTATTCTCCGTGGTTGGATTAGATAGGTTGTTTTTATTTTGTTTTGCATAAGTATGACATGCCATTTCTTATGTTTGTTTAGGTCTTAAGAACTGCAAGCGCTTTTGGTTTGCCTTCTTTGGGCTGAGGCGTGGGATTCACCCACATCCGTTGTGCTTAACTTTTTTTTAATAATATTTTATCCGGGGCAACCTTTTTACCGAGAAAAAATAAATTTAGAAAAAAGAAAAAAGATAAGAAAAAAGGACTAGAGTTAATTGACCAAAATTCTAAATAAGAATTTTGATGAAAAGGAATGTTCCAAAATCCAAATCGGTAACTAAAATTATTAGAAATTTTCTTATATATGCTAAATTTGGATTTTTGTTTTCTTTTTTTAAATTTGAATAAACATAGAGGATAAATCTTTTACAGAATAAAATCCAAACAAAAATACAAATTTTAGAAACCATATTTTATTAATAATCAATATCAAAAGATGTCTTATAATGAAACATAAGCTATATTTACCAAAAAAGAATTATCTTCGAGAAAAAGATAAACAATTAAAGTAAATAAAAAAATTAAGAGTAAATAAACTTACCTAATTAACAAAAATAATGAAAACCCTAAAAATAGAAAAAAATCCGGATTTGCACATATTCTTTCCAAATGCGTCACATCCAAAATACGGTTGCTTCTTCCAACTTCGTCCACAAACTTGGTTGCATACAAAGAGAACTCATGTTGGGAAAGCCCTGAATCCATTATATAGGGCATATCCAATATCTATATTGTTTGTATAAATTTCAGACGAATCCAATAAGTATCCAAAGACACTACAACATCTGGACCAATTAGAGAGGACTTTTTGAAGCTTTTGGAGCGGACATGTCCTCACCAAAGACACATCATCTCCAAAAGTTCCTCGCAAATACCTAGTCGTGAAAGCCTTTGGCAATGACCTTTTTTGACTTTTAACGACGTGAGCACATGCATTTTCTCAATCAAAGTTTAGCAACTGGGTCCCACCAAACCTTTGGTGAGGACATGCAATCGCCAAATGTTTTACATAATTAAATAATTATATTAATTAATTAGACTTTTTGCCAGGACACTACTCGCCAAAAGTGATCTTATATGATTAATTTGTTCATACCTTTGGTGAGGACTCGTCCGCACCAAAAGTCTAATATGCGAAACATGTTTAAACTTTGGTGAGGGCATGTCCTTGTCAATAGTACCTGACCATTTTGCAGTTTATTGCTGCAAAATGGGTAATTATCAAATTTTTTCCGAAAAAAATCTACCTACTTTCATAATCTGTTTTCACCAGCACAAACATGCCAAATTTGATACAACACCACAAACTCGCTAAAACAATATATTATAACTAAATATTATCCGCAAAAATCGCCGAACGGTTAAAAAACAAAAGTCCCTAATGTTATTCGCAAACCATAAACATTTACTACTTTCCATAACCATAATCCCTAACACAATCTGCAAACACATAATAATCCATCCTAATATCCGCAAATAAATTAATTAAACCATAAACTGCAACCTACTCCCCATCCCCATCCCCATCCCCATTACCTCACCTTCCTCGTATCCATCCTTCCTGCTTGATGAAGGAAATCCGCGCGCTACCTGAATGACCATCCCATTTGAGTGATGCGATCATGTGACAAATTTTCTGGAAGAAAATTGAAGAAGGATTGAGTCCTGTGACATCTATCAAGTTAAGAACTTGAAGATTAGGAAAACAAGTAATCAACTTGTTTAAAGTGTAGTCAACCAATGTAATAGATTCAAGTGTCAGACTTGTTAGCGATGGCATTGTATTCAAATTGTCCAGGGAAAGCCATGCAACATGGGACACCTTTAATTCAACAAGGTTATGACCTGCATCAAGAAACAAACTTGTTATATATGTGACCAACTTAATACATGTTACTTAGCCATGCCATACATTACAATCGCCAATGGGGCCTTTGGCCTAGCTAGACGTATCTCGTTGAGTTGTAAGGGCATCCGACAATCAATAATAGATTGAGGATTCAAGTCTCGTTGTGGACACACACACACACACACACACACACACACACA
>LBNU01029283.1:78660-103627 GCA_014162995.1 Artemisia annua
ATATATATATATATATATATATATATATATATATATATATATATATATATATATATATATATATATATATATATATATATATATATATATATATAAGAATTTTGATGAAAAGGAATGTTCCAAAATCCAAATTGGTAACTAAAATTATTAGAAACTTTCTTATATATGCTAAATTTGGATTTTTGTTTTTCTTTTTTAAATTTGAATAAACATGTGACATAGAGGATAAATCTTTTAGGGAATAAAATCCTAACAGAAATAAAAACTTTAGAAACCATAGTTTATTAATAACCAAGATCAAAAGATGTCTTATGATGAAACATAAGCTATATTTAACAAAAAAGAAATTTATCTTCGAGAAAAAGATAACTAATTAAAGTAAATAACAAAATTAAGAGTAAATAAACTTACCTAAATAACAAAAATAATAAAAATTCTAAAAGTTGGAAAAATCCAAATTTGCACAGATTCCTTCCAAGTGCGTCACATCCAAAAGGGAATGCGACACTTTTCTTGCTTAGACAACAGCAACCCAAAACAACCCTAAAAGTGACGTTTTTAAGGTCTAAGGGCGCTGCACGTTTGGCCTTCATATGGGTCACGTTTGTGTTTCATGACTATTATAATATGTACGTCCAACATATTTAAAACTATCCAACCTTGATGTACACCTCTACTTTCTTTCTCAAATTCCTTCTCTTATGTAAAGGAAACCGGGATATTATTTGTAATAAGTCTTGTGGGTCAGCGCAACCCGACCTGCACTCCAGAATTAACTGTTATAAATTAGACCTGTTTTGAGTCGTTACCCAACCGGTATATTTTGCTACTTTAAGTAAAATGCAATGCCCAAAAATATAAACTACAGTCAGAGATAATTATCATAGTAATAAAATTAACGTTATCACATATTCATTCTGCTATTATTTAAGCAGGTCAGACTGCTTAAAGCCCATGACAAGCAAAGTTCACCCAATAACAAAAAAAAATGTAGAAAACACTCATTCCATTTGTGGCCCATTCCATTCATAGCTCCAAGACTGAGATAACATGGGAGCTTCGACATAAAGTGCAGAGAGACTTATCCCTTTAAGTCTGAGTGTGACGAGTTTGGGTGTGATTAGACTCATAGACTGCAGAACATCAGCTGCGCTTAAGTGACAACTTTTAAGGTTGAGAAGGTGGATCTTTGGATTTTGAAGTCCTTTAACACCTAGCAAGTTAAGAACTTGCAGATTAGGGACGCATTTGTTCAACTCGGTTAGACGATCGTCATCTAATGTTACAGATACAAGTGTTAAACTTGTTAGCATCGGCATTGGGTTCAAATGGTCTGCAGAAAGCCATGCATGTTTCACCCTCAATTCAACAAGTTTATGACCTGCATCAACAAAAATAAAACAGATCATGTAACCCCAACTACAAAAATAAAGCAGATCATGTTTCATTCACAATAAACAATAAGGAGCAATTGTGTAAGATTAATAACGGCAGATAACTATAGCATGAATTCACGCATACATCAATAACAAACTTACAATAGGCAGAAACCAATTGCAAAACATTTGATGGCCACCAAAGCGACTGCTCCCAAAAATCAGTAATTGATAGTGATTTCAAGTTTTCAGAAACCTTAGGCAGCCACTCCTTAATAAAATCCCCATGGGTCAGGTTCGGATTAATGTGTTTAATATCTGAGAACCAAATTCCTCGAATCTCGTCGATGCCAATACACACTGATTCAACAACTTTCATGTTCGATATAAGATTCAGAAAAACTTTCTTAATAGGTATGGAAAGCCTATACCTTGAATTTATGGACGGTTTTAAAGTGCATTTAAGATTGATGCATCGAAGTTGTGGATATACATTATCGAAAATTTTAGATGCGACTCTGCAGCGAGCTACGTTGGCTGAGTCGAGTCGACTCAGTATGTCGATGAGTAGAGCTTCAGGGAGTTTTTCCATTGGAGGCGTGTGAAGTCAACAAACCAATGGTTGGAACTTGGAAATATTTATATATTTTTTATTTACACATATGCCCCTGATGTGTTGACATTGACAATGATTTATTATATAAAGGTCATTTATGTATAAATGTTTATAATAATTGTTTTTTCCTATAAAAAGAAAACCTTACGTGGGTTTTACACCAAAAATGTGGCTTAATCTTTAACCTTTTTACCACTGATATCGTCCTTAGCGTTTGAATAAGATGCATTTTAGTCCCTCAAAATTTAGCTCAAAATTATAACCTTGAAGGACATAAATGGAAAATAAACAAAACCTGAAAATAATACTCCAGCTCTTAAAAAAAATTAAGCTTGGGCTTAATCTTTAACTTTTTACATTTGACACTATTTTACGTGTTTGAAAAATACATTTTAGTCCCTCAATCTGGCTTGTATATATTGATGGGTTTGTGACCAAAATCTGCTTCTAACATCTCACTGTACGTGATACGCGTTTTATGAGTTTATGTAGCACCCTGCTAGTGTTCTTAAAATGAATTGCCGTTAAAAGAAATAATCTNAAACATATCATGTAACCCCAAGTCCCCAACTACAAAAATAAAGCAGATCGTGTTTCATTCACAATAAACAATAAGGAGCATTGGTGTAAGATTAATAACGGCACATAACTATAGCATGAATTCACGCATACATCAATAACAAACTTACAATAGGCAGAAACCAATTGCAAAACATTTGATGGCGACCAAAGCGACTGCTCCCAAAAATCAGTAATTGATAGTGATTTCAAGTTTTCAGAAACCTTAGGCAGCCACTCCTTAATAAAATCCCCATGGGTCAGGTTCGGATTAATGTGTTTAGTATCTGAGAACCAAATTCCTCTAATCTCGTCGATGCCAATACACACTGATTCAACAACTTTCATGTTCGATACAAGATTCAGAAAAACTTTCTTAATAGGTATGGAAAGCCTATACCTTGAATTTATGGACGGTTTTAAAGTACATTTAAGATCGATGCAACCAAGTTGTGGATATACATTATCGAAAATTTTAGATGCGACTCTGCAGCGAGCTACGTTGGCTGAGTCGACTCGACTCAGTATGTCGATGAGTAGAGCTTCAGGGAGTTTTTCCATTGGAGGCGTGTGAAGTCAACAAACCAATGGTTGGAACTTGGAAATATTTATATATTTTTTATTTACACATATGCCCTTGAGGTGTTGACATTGACAATGATTTATTATATAAAGCTCATTTATGTATAAATTTTTATAGTAATAAAGGTTGTTTTTTCCAATAAAAAGAAAACCTTACGTGGGTTTTACACCAAAAATGTGGCTTAATCTTTACCTTTTTACCACTGATATCATCCTTAGCGTTTGAATAAGATGCATTTTAGTCCCTCAAAATTTAGCTCAAAATTATAACCTTGAAGGACATAAATGGAAAATAAACAAAACCTGAAAATAATACTCCAGCTCTTAAAAAAAATAAGCTTGGGCTTAATCTTTAACTTTTTACATTTGACACTGTCTTACGAATTTGAAAAATACATTTTAGTCCCTCAATCTGGCTTGAATATATTGGTGGGTTTGTGACCAAAATCTGCTTCTAACATCTCACTGTACGTAATCTGCGTTTTATGAGTTTATGTAGCATCCTGCTAGTACGTGTTTTTATAATGAATTGCTGTTAAAAGAAATAATCTACTAGTAAAAGTGTAAAAGTAACAGTATCCGCATCAACATGCCATAACATAACACCCAAAAAAAAAAAGAAGCAATATCTGATGTAAAATCCATGAAAGTTTCACAGAACCTAATTAAAACATATAAAACACTTGCTAGATGGAGACCCAAGAATCTTCCATTCCATCACTCCAGATTCCCCATCTCCACTTCAGTCTCGGCCAGCGACTCATGCACCTAACTATAAAACTCTTGGATACACGAGGACTAACACCACGCCAGATAAGCAACGAGACCTCTGACAGGTCCGTGCTTTGATCCAACAGATTAGCTACACATAAGAATGTCCATGACTGCTCACTAAGCCACAGATATGCACTAAAGGTTTTCAATCCTTTCATCCCATCACAAGTCTCCCAATCAAATGGCTTGGACTTGTACCATGCCTCTAATGCCATCCAAGCATTAGATTTAAAACATAGAGAATTCACGTTTGGAAAAACACAAAATACCTTATGGAGGAAATATTGGGAATATCCAATATGTAATTCGTGAACAATTCCATCTCGTAAATCCACAGTCAAATGTAAGTGAGACAGTATAGGAGCTTTAACATGAAGTGCGGTGAAACCTGACAAATCAAGTTCGAGCATAATGAGGTTGGGTGCAATTAGAGATATAGATGACAGAGCATTTACGGATGACGGAGCATCGTACATGGTCAAGCCAAATGTTTTCAGGTTCAGAAGATCGATTGTAGCTGGGTATGTATCTCCTTCGCAATATTTCAAGTTAAGAGCTTGAAGATTAGGAAAGCAGTTACTTATCACGTTTATGTCTTCGCCGCATACATGAACAGCTTCTAATGTCAAACTTGTAAGCATTGGCATTGGATTCAAATTTTTCACTGACAGCAATGCTCTCTTCACCTTAAGTTCAACAAGATTATGACCTGCATCAAGCCATCAACAGAACTTTCAAGCCAACCAATGTTCAACTCTCAACATGTTTCTTTTACTTATGACTAACATCACTAAAATGTGTGAGGTCTTAGGTTCAATTCCTGCTATTTATGACCTTCATCAACAGAATTTTGTAAGCCAGTTATACTGTTTCATAAACATGACTTTATATAGTCCTAATGATATAAAGAATATCAACCCGAGCCATTAGCACATGTGGTTCTACCCGACACACCTGGGTGCAGAGCCCGATTAAAATTTGTTTTTAGCAACAGCTGAGACCATTGATAGAATCATAAATATTATTTTCATAGATTTTCATTCTTAAACTACCAAGTAATTCCGTTGTTTATAAAAGGTTAAATTGTTCATAAAGCTGAGCCGTAAGGTTTCAAATGACATGGCATGTCAACTTGTCAAGATTATGAAACTTCTCTTAAAAAGCGGATAACCTATAAAAATTGTCAAATTTAAAAAGATTTGCCATTCTTACATGCACTATTTACTAGCTTCAGGGAAATCCACTATGATAAACACGTAAACAAGTGATTTCTCTGTTATCCATGGAGGAAGAATCTATGAGTCAGAATTGCGTGCCTTATTAACCGAGGTACACTCGCCATGTCATGAAAAAAGTCAACCCGTGAAGCTTTTCTACATTTTTTTTTACCTATTTCTACTATATATACATAATTTTTTATAAGTTCATAGATTGATCCTGCCTAGTTTTTTTATTTTTTTGAATGGCAATTTTAACTATTTCACAATATTTAGACCACAAATCAATATCACATGGAATAAGCAAGACTTGAACCTACAACCATTTGGTTGGAGAGCTTCTCACACAACATTAGGTACCATTGGTACACAAGCCTTTTGGCGTTTTACTGCGATGAGTGTATTGATACTAGTTATAAGTTTATAGGTAGATCCTGATTTTAATAACTTTATTGATACTTTTGACAACTTTATGTCATATAATCATAAAACTTAACTTTAGTATCATAAAACGTCAACTTTTATGAAACTTCATAGTTTTTATAGTCTTTTTTTTTTAGAACGACAACTAACTATCTCACAATATATATAAAACAAACTATCTCACATGTCCCAAGCGGGACTTGAACCCACAACTATTTGGTTAGGGAGCTTATCACATAACAAAAGGTACCATTGGGATACAAGCCTTTTGGTTATTAATAAATTTGGTATATGTTAACAACTACTCGTGACACAATTAGATTGCAAAAGCATCATATGGATAACTATGCATAAATTTGATAACAAACTTACAATACACAGAAATCAAGGGCAAAAGATGCGAACGAGGAAAAGAGCTGACGGGTGAATCAGAAATTGAAAGTGATTTCAACTGAGAAGAACACGTAGGCAGCCACTTCTTGACAAAATCATCATCAGTGAGGTACAGATCACCCGTCATCTTACAGATGAAGCCGTGTGGCAAATCTTCAATCAGACTATCATTGCTAATATTGATCGTTTCAACAACTTTCAAGTTTGACACAAGATTAAGAAAAATGTCTTCAAAATGTGTAGAAACTTGTGAAGAGTTGGAAACCCTAGACCCTANGCTATTTATGACCTTCATCAACAGAATTTTGTAAGCCAGTTATACTGTTTCATAAACATGACTTTATATAGTCCTAATGATATAAAGAATATCAACCCGAGCCATTAGCACATGTGGTTCTACCCGACACACCTGGGTGCAGAGCCCGATTAAAATTTGTTTTTAGCAACAGCTGAGACCATTGATAGAATCATAAATATTATTTTCATAGATTTTCATTCTTAAACTACCAAGTAATTCCGTTGTTTATAAAAGGTTAAATTGTTCATAAAGCTGAGCCGTAAGGTTTCAAATGACATGGCATGTCAACTTGTCAAGATTATGAAACTTCTCTTAAAAAGCGGATAACCTATAAAAATTGTCAAATTTAAAAAGATTTGCCATTCTTACATGCACTATTTACTAGCTTCAGGGAAATCCACTATGATAAACACGTAAACAAGTGATTTCTCTGTTATCCATGGAGGAAGAATCTATGAGTCAGAATTGCGTGCCTTATTAACCGAGGTACACTCGCCATGTCATGAAAAAAGTCAACCCGTGAAGCTTTTCTACATTTTTTTTTACCTATTTCTACTATATATACATAATTTTTTATAAGTTCATAGATTGATCCTGCCTAGTTTTTTTATTTTTTTGAATGGCAATTTTAACTATTTCACAATATTTAGACCACAAATCAATATCACATGGAATAAGCAAGACTTGAACCTACAACCATTTGGTTGGAGAGCTTCTCACACAACATTAGGTACCATTGGTACACAAGCCTTTTGGCGTTTTACTGCGATGAGTGTATTGATACTAGTTATAAGTTTATAGGTAGATCCTGATTTTAATAACTTTATTGATACTTTTGACAACTTTATGTCATATAATCATAAAACTTAACTTTAGTATCATAAAACGTCAACTTTTATGACACTTCATAGTTTTTATAGTCTTTTTTTTTTAGAATGACAACTAACTATCTCACAATATATATAAAACAAACTATCTCACATGTCCCAAGCGGGACTTGAACCCACAACTATTTGGTTAGGGAGCTTATCACATAACAAAAGGTACCATTGGGATAAAAGCCTTTTGGTTATTAATAAATTTGGTATATGTTAACAACTACTCGTGACACAATTAGATTGCAAAAGCATCATATGGATAACTATGCATAAATTTGATAACAAACTTACAATACACAGAAATCAAGGGCAAAAGATGCGAACGAGGAAAAGAGCTGACGGGTGAATCAGAAATTGAAAGTGATTTCAACTGAGAAGAACACGTAGGCAGCCACTTCTTGACAAAATCATCATCAGTGAGGTACAGATCACCCGTCATCTTACAGATGAAGCCGTGTGGCAAATCTTCAATCAGACTATCATTGCTAATATTGATCGTTTCAACAACTTTCAAGTTTGACACAAGATTAAGAAAAATGTCTTCAAAATGTGTAGAAACTTGTGAAGAGTTGGAAACCCTAGACCCTAAGTTGAGGTATATTCTCGATGTACGTTGAAGATTTATGGATCGAATGTATGGATATACATTATTGAAACCCTTAGAAGCTATCCTGCAACGAGCAACGTCTGCTGAGTCATCAAGATGACTCAGTATTTCGAGGAGTAGGGTTTCAGGGAGTTTTTCCATTGAAACAGGTGACAGGCCCATGAAGTCTAAAACGAATGGGAAGTATTTATACCTTTTGTCTTTACATATAAGCCCCTGATATTTTGACAACGGTTTATAACGAGGATAAATAAATTGGGAAAGACGTACAATTTTTATTAGAAAACATAAAAGACGTACACTTAACATATAAGAGTTTTATTTCAGATACTACCCGTGGAATCAGGCGTATCTGAAATAGAAAAACTTTACAAAAGGTTTAATATGCAAATTTATATTATACATTTAGAAAAAGTTTACAAAAAGAAGTTATTCGGCAACCGTTACAAATAGGAACTTGCACGTCATGTTATCCATTGATTATGTACTCTTAATACGCAAAGCAATGCAACCAACTTGTTGATAACTCAAAGAATCCATGTCATTACGTCAACACTTGAATATGCAAAGTCAAAAATTAAGGAAGATAATCAAATGGAAAGTTAGTTCTCTTCTAAATAGTCTAAAAAGTGACTAGGTGTTTGACATGTGTCCATTCTTCCTTGTTTGGGTGATGAACAACCGGACTATTGGTGAACATTTGGTTATTCATGAACATTTTCTATTGATTAACATTTTGTACCGATAAACATTCTTAAAGAATACCGATGAACATTTTGTATTAATGAACATGTGTTGATGAACACGTATTGATGAACGTAAAAAAAATAAAAAAAATTTGATGAACATTTATATTGATGAACATAACACTCATTTTTGTATTCTTTGATAAACTTAACAAACCTATTTGTGACTTTTGATTTCCTCAACATTCTTGATGAACAACTTCCATGTTGAATCTCTGATGAACATTTATTTAATGAACAATTTTGTTCCATTCACATTCTTTGATAAACAACCTTTTTGTTGAATTTTCTTTAATTAACATTTATTTGATGAACAATTTGTTCATAACAATTTTTATTTTTTTAATCAAATATCGAAGCTTTTATAAAATACAAAACTATTTAAATTTAAATGAATACCTTCAAACTATAAAATCAAAAAACTGCTTCCTTGAAACATTTCTCCAACACCTTATGGATGTATTCATAAACACATGATTTCTTTGAAATTTTAGAGAAACTTTGAAAAAACAAGATAAAGAATTAATGTTAATTTAGGGTTTGTTAATCAAGATTTCTCATAGTAATTTAGTTTTATCTCATATTGAACGAAATCTTAATTTTGATGAACTTCGAATTCTTAAAAAAGGTTGTAATTTGTAGCGACTGAAAATATAGATGATGAAATTGAAACTTAATTTTTTTATTTTGTATGATTTTTTGAATAACTTGTGGGGTAAAGATTTGAGTAAATAGTGAAAGAAAAGGAGAAGAAAATTAAAAGAGGGAAAAAGAGAGATGTCGCGTTAGCCAGTGGATACTTTCTAGACTTTTTNTAGGTTGAGGTATATTCTCGATGTACGTTGAAGATTTATGGATCGAATGTATGGATATACATTATTGAAACCCTTAGAAGCTATCCTGCAACGAGCAACGTCTGCTGAGTCATCGAGATGACTCAGTATTTCGAGGAGTAGGGTTTCAGGGAGTTTTCCCATTGAAACAGGTGACAGGCCCATGAAGTCTAAAACGAATGGGAAGTATTTATACCTTTTGTCTTTACATATACGCCCCTGATATTTTGACAACTTTTATAACGAGGATAAATAAATTGGGAAAGACATACAATTTTTATTAGAAAACATAAAAGACGTACACTTAACATATAAGAGTTTTATTCCAGATACTACCTGTGGAATCAGGCGTATCTGAAATAGAAAAACTTTACAAAAGGTTTAATATGCAAATTTATATTATACATTTAGAAAAAGTTTACAAAAAGAAGTTATTCGGCAACCGTTACAAATAGGAACTTGCACGTCATGTTATCCATTGATTATGTACTCTTAATACGCAAAGCAATGCAACCAACTTGTTGATAACTTAAAGAGTCCATGTCATTACGTCAACACTTGAATATGCAATATCAAAAATTAAGGAAGATAATCAAATACTAGTAGAGAAAGTTGGTTTTCTTCTAAATAGTCTAAAAAGTCACTAGGTGTTTCACATGTGTCCCTTCTTCCATGTTTGGGTGATGAACAACCGAACTATTGGTGAACATTTAGATATTGATGAACATTTTCTATTGATAAACATTGTGTACCGATGAACATTCTTAAAGAATACCGATGAACATTGTGTACCGATGAACATTCTTAAAGAATACCGATGAACATTTTATATTAATGAACGTGTGTTGATAAACACGTATTGATGAACGTAAAAAAAATAAAAATAAATAATTAACATTTATATTGATGAACATAACACTCATTTTTGTATTCTTTGATAAACATAACAAACCTTTCTGTGACTTTTGATTTCCTCAACATTCTTGATGAACAACTTCCATGTTGAATCTCTGATGAACTTTTATTTAGTGAACAATTTTGTTCCATTCACATTCCTTGATAAACAACTTTTTTGTTGAATTTTCTTTAGTTAACATTTATTTGATGAACAATTGCAATATTCAAAGTTTTGTTCATAATAATTTTTACTTTTTTAATCAAATATCGAAGCTTTTATAATATACCAAACTATTTAAAATTCAAATGAACACCTTCAAACTATAAAACCAAAAAACTGCTTCCTTGAAATATTTCTCCAACACCTTATGGATGTATTCATAAACACATGATTTCTTTGAAATTTTAGAAAAACTTTGAAAAAACAAGATAAAGAATTAATGTTAATTTAGGGTTTGTTAATCAAGATTTCTCATGGTAATTTAGTTTTATCTCATATCGAACGAAACCTTAATTTTGATGAACTTCGAATTCTTAAAAAAGGTTGTAATTTGTAGCGACTGAAAATATAGATGATGAAATTTAAACTTATATTTTTTTTATTTTGTATGATTTTTTAAATAACTTGTGGGGTAAAGATTTGAGTAAATAGTGAAAAAAAAGAAGGAGAATAAAATTAAAAGAGGGAAAAAGAGAGATGTCGTGTTAGCCAGTGGATACTTTTTAAACTTTTAAAAAATGATTTTTTTTTTTTTTCCACTTTTTACAAGATCATGACCCCAAAAGTAACGTCCAATTTGTTACACCTACTGGGAAAATAGAAGCTTTAATAATCTTACTCCAGCCAGTGTACTGTGAATCGTAGTCCATTGAATAGTAATGCTAATTGGTCCACTACCAAGTCCCTCCAATCTATCAAAATCCATGAGGAGCTAGATGGATTTGTTTATAACGCATCCACCCCATCTCATTCAGGAAAATCTTTGAGGAGATCATGCGATTCACATAACCATTCAATAGACAGTATCACAACAATGGTTCACCTATGTCTACAAACAATACATCTTTTTTTCCTCAAAGTTGCAGCTACCAAATAAAATGAAGAGAAATAGAAAAGAAGGTTGTATGTTGTTACCATTAATAGAAGTGATGGTCATTCAGGTTAGGAATCATGTAAATGTAACATTAATTGTTATAGTAAATGTAATTGTCTAGTATCGGGCTAAAGGAACTAAGCTAATCTAATAGGCTATATGTGTTAGTCTAAATAGTCCTAAGTTCCTTTGCCTAGCCCACGAGAACCAAATCCAAGCCAGTTAAGGGAGGCGTTAGGAGGTTATATACACACAAAGTGTTCCCACCTGTGTGTGTGCTGAGAATGGGAGATAGAAAGAATTAGAAGATGATCGATTTAGCTCTTGATACCATGTTAGAATAATGATTTGGCTTGTCTTTTAATTAAACACACCATTACAATATATAAAACGGGCTAGGCCTATCACAAAGCCCAAAGGTTTCTGTAAAAATAATACACGTCTCCAAAAAGATTTTAGCACATTAGCAGCCCAAGGTGACATAAGTAAAATAGGAACACTTTGTGGTGGAACTTTGATATTTCGAGACAAAATATTTATATGGGTTCTATAACTTTGAAAACATGTACCAACCTTTTAAATATCTTTGGTATAGTAATCCTCAATGACAAGTTAAAATCTGCAGCTTGTTCTGTCGACTTCTGGGCTCGACCTCAATTCAGTATGCTCTTGATTTCTAAATGCAAGTTGAGGTCCTATTTCTAAATGCATTTGTGTTTGATCCTCAAAAAATGTATTATAGCCAGATTTACACATCTGCACGAATGCCATGTGATGGGTTCGTCTAAGACATTATTACCATTTTTTATCCCTACAAGAAACAATGTCAACTTCAAATAAACCCACTAAAATAGAAAATAACATGATGCGCTTCCAAAATTTCACCTATCTACAACTTATGAAGCTCAAACTCAATACCCTAAATCTTAATCCACAATATACATTAACATTGAAATTGTTGTAATACTAACAATAGCAATCAAGAAAGCTGGTTCAAGGAGTCGAAAGTGCATGTTTACCCTTTTTATTCACATGTTTGATAATAATATACAACGTCAGAAGAGAGTGATTTGTTTTTAGCCATTGTAATAGCACTTTAAACGGGCCTACTCCCGTCATAAGTCATAACATATAGTGTGTGATGTCAACCTACTGAACTATGTCAAAAGTACTGCTCTGTACAACTTAACCATTTGCTCCAAACGTAAATTAGAACAACAATACACACACACATAAAACAAAACAAAAAAATAATAAATAAATAAATAAATAAATAAATAAATAAATAAATAAATAAAAAATAAAACAATTAAATAAATAAAAATAAAATAAAATAAGAAATAAAATAACAAATTAGAAAGTCGACATAATGTTAAAACTCCAAAACAACCAAGAAACAATATAATGCGTCCCACCTCGATTAAATAAGATAATTAAACGAGAGCGACCCGAAAGAAATAAAATCAAGAGTTACAAATAAAACACTAAACCTACTTAAACTACATATTGACACGAACAGAAGCCAAACCAAAAAAAAAAAAAAAAGGATATTATATTGCATGAACACGGAAAAATATTCTATGATCATCGTTAAAAATGCATAATCGATCTGAAAAAAACCCAAATTAGAAATTTAAAGATCTTACCGAGCCATTTCGTTTGGTGTATTTTATTGGAATAGGGATGTCATGAAAGTTGATAGTGAATGACCAATAGCTAGTTTTGCGGCATTTGTAATATAGTGCATATATTTTACTGAATGATGAAGTTATTTATAGAATTATAGTTAATATATATTTTACTTTTAGTTTCTCATGGAATAACCAATAGCTAGTTTTGAAACATTTGTAAATAAGAAACTAAAAGATTTGTAAATATATATTTTACTTTTAGCTTCTCATGGTATAACCAATAGCCAGTTTTGCGACATTTGTAAATAGACATTTCAAAAGTATTTGAGGTTGTGTTTTGATAAAGATTATTTAAATTTTTGTAAAGTATATTTTTTTTACTACGTTAGTAGTCCAAACTACTATTTATGTTTGTTATGAAATAGTTGTTACTTGAAATGGTCGACAAACTAAAAGATATGATTAATTTGATGTCTAAACATGTGTGATAGTGTTTTACTAGTTGGTAATAAAGTGGATCCGTTAGCTTCAATCAATAAAATATTCTCATGTAAGTTTAAACATAAAATTAAGCATATTTTCAGGTCTCTCAGCCTATTGGTTATTTCACTTCTATAAAAGGATAGTTACAAATGAATGGATTTCTTGTTTTACCCATAATAATATTATTGCAAGTTATTAACGTTTAGATGTAGGCATATAAATGATATACGCTATCAACCGATAAAAACTTTAATTGCACATTTTAAATTGTTTATTTTTAGTTTGAGTACATTAACGTGGGAACAAGGGGGGTAGATAGTAGAAAATTAGTGTTTGATTGACCATGTGAAAAATAGGATTTTCATGTGTATTTCTAAGAAGAAAAATCTCTTTTTATAATAATAGTTGGAACACAAAGGAATTAACACATTCAAGAATCCTAAAGGGGCAGACAAGGGGAGTTAAGGGGTCTCGATGGTGGTTTTACGGATTATTTTTTTTAAAAATTATATTTATGGTAAGGCTTAAATAAGGGCACGTTTTCAAAGTTAAGTTTGTGTTTTTATGACAATGCCCTTATCTAACAATGGTAAATCAAACACTAGAGATAGTATAAAATTTTAAAACTACTCTGTAGAAAAACCATCGAGCCCCCTAAACTCCTCTTACATACCCCTATAGGATTCTTGAATGTGTTAAATCTTTCACCAAAGTACGTTGATATCCTTCTACTTTTTATAAATGAGAGTTTTTTTTCTTCTTAAAAATACACGTAGAAATCCCTTTTTACATATGGTCAATCAGACACCAATTTTTCACGGTTTACTCCCCTAGTTCCCACTTTAATGTCCACAAACTAAAAATAGACAATTTAAGATGTGTAATTAATTTTTTTATTTGTTGATAGAATATATCATTTATATGACCACATCTAAACTTTAAAAACTTGCACAACGTCTTCAAACGCTTTATCTACACGAATACACCGATACACACAGATTCGATCTCTCTTAAATCTGATATCATTTTGGCGAAAATTGACTTGAAAGGTGTAACAACCTGTGAGGAAAGTAAAATATATAAACTATAATTTTATAAATTACTTCATTATTCGGTTATTCATAATCAACTTTGAGACATCTACTTTTTGACATACTGAATCGACTCGACGACTCAGCTGACGTAACTCATTGTCGACTCACTTCAAAAACATTTGTTTTTTTATGTGAGTCAACAACGAGTTACATCAGCTGAGTCTTCGAGTCGACTCAGTATGTCAAAGAGTAGATGTCTGAAAGTTGATAGTGAATGACCAATAGCTAGTTTTGCGGCATTTGTAATATAGTTAATATATTTTACTGAATGATGAAGTTATTTATAGAATTATAGTTAATATATATTTTAGCTTTAGCTTCTCATGGTATAACCAATAGCTAGTTTTGCGACAGTTGTAAACAGACATTTCAAAGGTGTTTGAGGTTGTGTATTATATTGTTAAAGATTATCTAAATTTTTTGTAAAGTATATTTTTTTACTACGATAGTAGTCCGAATTACTATTTATGTTTGTTATGAAATAGTTGTCACTTGAAATGGGTCAACAAACTAAAAGATATGATTAATTTGATGTCTAAACATGTGTCATAGTGTTTTAATAGTTTGTAATAAAGTGGATCCGTTAGTTTCATTCAATAATATATTCTCATGTTAGTTTAGACATAATATTAAACATATTTTCAGGCCTCTCATCCTTTTGGTCATTTCACTTCTATAAAATGATAGTTAGAAATGAACGGATTTCTTGTTTTACCCTTAATAATAGTATTGCAAGTTATTAATGTTTAGATGTGACATATAAATGATATATTCTATCAACCAATAAAAACTTTAATTGTGCATTTTAAATTGTCTATTTTTAGTTTGTGTACATTAACGTGGGAACAAGGAGAGTAGACAGTGGAAAATTAGTGTTTGATTGAACATGTGAAAAATAGGATCTTTACGAGTATTTTTAAGAATAAAGAGTTGCTTCTTATAAAAATAGATGGAACACAAAGGAATTAACACGTTCAAGAATCTTTCACCAAAGTACGTTGATGTCCATCTACTGTTTATAAATGTCAGTTGGTCACTTTACATAGAAATCCCCTTTTACATATGGTCAATCAAACACCAATTTTTCATGGTTTACTCTCCTTGTTCTAACTTTAATGTCGACAAACTAAAAACAGACAATTTAAGATGTGTAATTAATGCTTTAATTTGTTGATAGAATATATCATTTATAAGACCACATCTAAACATTAATAACTTGCACAACGTCTTCAAGCACTTTATCTACACGGATACACACAGATTCAATCTCTCTTAAATCTGATATCATTTTGGTGAAAGTTAACTTGAAAGGTGTAAGAACCAGTGAGAAAAGTAAAACACAGTAACTATAATTATATAAATTATTTCATCATTTGGTTATTCACTATCAACTTTGAGACATCTACTCTTTGACATATTGAGTCGATACTGAGTCGAGTCGACTCAGTATGTCAAAGAGTAGATGTCTGAAAGTTGATAGTGAATGACCAATTGCTAGTTTTGTGGCATTTGAAATATAGTTAATATATTTTACTGAATGATGAAGTTATTTATAGAATTATAGTTAATGTATATTTTACTTATAGCTTCCCATGGTATAACCAATAGCTAATTTTGCGACATTTTTAAATAGACATTTCAAAGGTGTTTGAGGTTGTGTTTTGATAATGATTATTTAAATTTTTGTAAAGTGTATTTTCTTTTACTACGTTAGTAGTCCAAATTATTATTTATGTTTGTTATGAAATAGTTGTCACTTGAAATGTTCGACAAACTAAAAGATATGATGTCTAAACATGTGATATAGTGTTTTACTAGTTGGTAATAAAGTGGATCCGTTAGCTTCAATCAATAAAATATTCGAATATAAGTTTAGACATAAAATTAAACAATTTTTGAGGCTAGCCTCTTGGTCATTTCACTTCTAAAGGATAGTTACAAATGAATGTATTTCTTGTTTTACCCATAATAAGTATATTTTTTTACTATGTTAATAGTCCAAATTACTATTTATGTTTGTTATGAAATAGTTGTCACTTGAAATGGGTCAACAAAATAAAAGATATGATTAACTTGACGTCTAAACATGTGTGTAAGTTTAAACATAAAATTAAACATATTTTCAGGCCTCTCATCCACTTGGTCATTTCTCTTCTATAAAATGATAGTTAAAAATGAATGGATTTCTTGTTTTACCCTTAATAATAGTATTGCAAGTCATTAATGTTTAGATGTGACATATAAATGATATATTCTATCAACCAATAAAAACTTTAATTGCACATTTTAAATTGTCTATTTTTAGTTTGTGTACATTAACGTGGGAACAAGGGGAGTAGACGGTGGAAAATTAGTGTTTGATTGAACATGTGAAAAATAGGATTTTTACGAGTATTTTTAAGAATAAAGAGTTGCTTCTTCAAAAAATAGATGGAAAGCAAAGGAATTAACACGTTCAAGAATCTTAAAAGGGCAGGCAAGAGGAGTTTAGGGGTCTCGATGGTTTTTTTTTACAGATTTTTTATTTAAATTTTATTTATGGTAAGACTTGAATATGGGCACGTTTTCAAAGTTAAGTTTGTGTTTTTGTAACAATGCCTTTATCTAAATAAGAAGCCCATTGAATTAATCAAGGAAAGAATAAAATCATCGTTTGACGATGTAAGTGAGATGTATTTCAGTTCATTTTCTGTTTAATTTTGTTGTCTTTATGTTTAATAAGCTAAAATAGTTGTATAATCTAAACGCAAGATCTTGAGTGAGAATAATGTGTCAAATAATGAAGTGTTTGAAAGGATGAATGAAGAAGTGGATTCCTGGTAAAATTTTCAGGTGTTGTGAAACCTGCAAAATCTTTACGAAGGAGGATAAGGAGCTTGAGGAGGACATGACACATGTCGATCCTTTCACATTCCCTTAAATGATTTAAACGTTAATCACCGCAAGCTTCTTTAACACTACCTTTTCTAATTAGCTCTTTGATGGATACCAAAATTTTGGATGTGATATTGGTCATACTTTATGAGTATGAAAACAGAAAATGGAAAGTAAATTTCCTGCGTGTTAAACGGAAACATTGAAATTTTCTATGTATAACTATTAAAACACTTAAAATCAAAACTTAACACTTTAACCCCTCGGGGACACTGCTCAAATTACATGATTTGGATGATGGCTTAGCTGCTGCTTTTTTTTACTTTTTTTTTTATGTTACACAGATTAAATTGAACAATTCAAATTTCAATTCTAAGGAATTGGAAGTGTTTCAACCTTAGGGCATGTCTACAACCAATTAGGCGACACTTTTAAGGATCACAAAGATAACATAATTGATACAAATGGCCACGGTAGCTATTTGCTTCGGTTGTTGAGGCTCCCGGAAAATGTTGATGTTCTCACTCCCCTGTTATCTGTCTTAATGGGCTATTATGATCGAGATAGGCACTTTTTTGATATCAACGGAAACCAGTTGAATGTAACGTTGGAGGACGTTTTATACGTGACTGGTTTGCCCATTAAAGGCTGTGCAGCAATCTCAGTGACTAGCCGGGACCCTGAAGCATCCAAGCGTGTGTTTGGAGATGAATTTTCATCCATAACACGATTGAAGGTAGTGTTTAGAAGGACATAGCAAAGGACACCACACAGTCTAACCACAAAAGGCTGGTTGCCTTGCTTTTAGTTGCCGTTTCATCCTTTATTATACCCTCTACTGATGGGAGGTATATTAATAGCTGTTATGTTCAATTTGTGGAACATCTTGAGAGGGTAAATCATTATGCTTGGGGAGCGACGCTTCTCGCGTTTCTCTACTATGGGCTTGATAAAGAAATCTCGGGATAGCAACTTTTGGGTTCTTTCGGTAAGACACAATTGCAGTGCTTCTTTTGTTTTCTTATTCCAAAACTTAGTAAATTAGTTGGATATGATATCCCGTCTGTGAACCTTCAAGCTCCCTTGTATTAATGGGGATCCCTTGTATTGTTTTTGTCTGAGAAAACACCTCAAATATCAAATCTACACCTGAATTTGTATTGGTGGGGATTGAGCAGCATCTGAATTGGATGACTCAGATGGAGTCTTTATGTACATCTCAGCTCGTTTGGCTTCGTTCCAAAGATCGTACTCCTTATTGTATATAGATATGAAGTCTTAGTTGGAACTGCCTTTGAATTCTATGACGAATTTCTTTGGCTTCCACCTAAGACTAGGCATATCCGCATACTTTGCAACCACATTGAATTGCTTCCGAAGATCAAGTGATCGATGATACGCCACGTGGTTCATGCAAATCACCGGTGCAAGACGAGTCACATGCTGAAGCTCGAAATTCATAGAAGCATCCAAAATAATGTTGACATAAGGGTGCCATGTGATCTCCTGTTTATATAGAGAATTATAATTTAATTCTCTATATAAACAGGATATCACATAATTTAATTCTCTATATAAACAGGAGATCACATGGCACCTTTATGTCAACTTATTTTGGATGCTTCTATGAAGGTCGAGCTTCAACATGTGACTCGTCTTGCACCGGTGATTTGCATGAACCACGTGGCGTATCACCGATCACTTGATCTTCGGAAGCAATTCAAGGTGCTTGCAAAGTATGCGGATATGCCTAGTCTTAGGTGGAAGCCAAAGAAGATTCGTCATAGAATTCAAAGGCAGTTCCAACCAAGACTTCATGTCTATCTACAATAAGGAGTACGATCTTTGGAACGAAGCCAAACGAGCTGAGATGTACATAAAGACTCCACCTGAGTCATCCAATTCAGATGCTGCTCAATCCCCACCAATACAAATTCAGTTGTAGATTTGATATTTGAGGTGTTTTCTCAGACAAAAAACAATACAAGGGATCCCCACCAATACAAGGGAGCTTGAAGGTTCACAGACGGGATATCACTGAGTTCTAGAATACGAAAACAAAAGAAGCACCGCAGTATAAAAAAAATATCTATTAAAATGATATATTATAATCAAATAACAATTTACAAAAGAAGCACTGCAATTGTGTCTTACCGAAAGAACCCAAAAGTTGCCATCCCGAGATTTCTTTTCTTTATCAAACCCACAGTAGAGAAACACTAGAAGCGCCGCTCCCCAAGCATAATCATTTACCCCCTCAAGATGTTCCACAAATTGAACCTAACAGGTATTAATATACCTCCCACCAGCAGAGGGTATAATAAAGGATGAAACGGTAATTAAAAGCAAGGCAACCAGCCTTTTGTGGTTAGAATGTGTGGTGTCCTTTGCTATGTCCTTCAAAACACTCACCTTCAATCGTGTTATGGATGAAAATTCATCTCCAAATACGCGCTTGGATGCTTCAGGATCCCGGCTAGTCACTGAGATTACTGCACAGCCTTTAATGGGAAACCAGTCACGTATAAAACATCCTCCAACGTTACATTCAACTGGTTTCCGTTGATATCAAAAAAGTGTCTACCTCGATCATAATAGCCCATTAAGACAGATAGCAGGGGAGTGAGAACATCAACATTTTCCGGGAGCCTCAACAACCGAAACAAACAGTTACCGTGGCCATTTGTATCAATTATGTTATCGATGTAATATTGGTCAAGAATCTTAACATCGTCAAACGATGATTTTATTCTTTCCTTGATTAATTCAATGGGCTTCTTATTTAGATAAAGGCATTGTTACAAAAACACAAACTTAACTTTGAAAACGTGCCCTTACTCAAGTCTTACCATAAATAAAATTTAAATAAAAAATCTGTAAAAAAAAACCATCGAGACCCCTAAACTCCTCTTGCCTGCCCTTTTAAGATTCTTGAACGTGTTAATTCCTTTGCTTCGGTAACATAATTGATACAAATGGCCATGGTAACTGTTTGTTTCGGTTGTTGAGGCTCCCGGAAAATGTTGATGTTCTCACTCCCCTGCTATCTGTCTTAATGGGCTATTATGATCGAGATAGGCNTACAAGGGAGCTTGAAGGTTCACAGACGGGATATCACTGAGTTCTAGAATACGAAAACAAAAGAAGCACCGCAGTATAAAAAAAATATCTATTAAAATGATATATTATAATCAAATAACAATTTACAAAAGAAGCACTGCAATTGTGTCTTACCGAAAGAACCCAAAAGTTGCCATCCCGAGATTTCTTTTCTTTATCAAACCCACAGTAGAGAAACACTAGAAGCGCCGCTCCCCAAGCATAATCATTTACCCCCTCAAGATGTTCCACAAATTGAACCTAACAGGTATTAATATACCTCCCACCAGCAGAGGGTATAATAAAGGATGAAACGGTAATTAAAAGCAAGGCAACCAGCCTTTTGTGGTTAGAATGTGTGGTGTCCTTTGCTATGTCCTTCAAAACACTCACCTTCAATCGTGTTATGGATGAAAATTCATCTCCAAATACGCGCTTGGATGCTTCAGGATCCCGGCTAGTCACTGAGATTACTGCACAACCTTTAATGGGAAACCAGTCACGTATAAAACATCCTTCAACGTTACATTCAACTGGTTTCCGTTGATATCAAAAAAGTGTCTACCTCGATCATAATAGCCCATTAAGACAGATAGCAGGGGAGTGAGAACATCAACATTTTCCGGGAGCCTCAACAACCGAAACAAACAGTTACCGTGGCCATTTGTATCAATTATGTTATCGATGTAATATTGGTCAAGAATCTTAACATCGTCAAACGATGATTTTATTCTTTCCTTGATTAATTCAATGAGCTTCTTATTTAGATAAAGGCATTGTTACAAAAACACAAACTTAACTTTGAAAACGTGCCCTTATTCAAGTCTTACCATAAATAAAATTTAAATAAAAAATCTGTAAAAAAAAACCATCGAGACCCCTAAACTCCATAGGTAATAATCAAATATGACATGATCAAATAATATCGGGTTTAGTGATGCCGTCAATGTACACTTTATGGTCTTACAATAAGGAAATAATCAAATGTTGTGTTTTGCATTTGAGTATGAATGCAATAAATACGTACTTAAAACAAAGAAAATCGAAGCTAATATTATATAACTAAGAACACATGTGTAACTTATTTATTATTAATTATATCGAGTTTTCTTATATTGAGTCATATAGTTTGATAAAAATAGGATACTTTTTGATAAAAATTGAATCGTATAGTTTTCTTATATCGAGCAAAACACCCCTTATCCAAATAGTTTGTTAAAAATAGGATACTTACAACTTGGATTGTTTAGCTTAGTACTAAAGCGGAAGCTACTCATATTGAACATTAGAAGAATAACTCAACAGTTAAGTTTACTAACCTCTCAAAACATTTAGCATCAATAGTCTACAATTTCCTGTAAAAAAATAACCCACCTGCTAAAGGTATGCAAATATTAGAGATCCAATCAAACCCTTAAGTGAGCAGCAGCCTTGTCCTTCCTTGTCACTGAAGACTTCAGTAGATAAGGCAACAAAGTTAGCTCAAGCGGCATGGGATCTCCTTTGGGTTCCTAAATAGAATACAAAGAAATTATTATATAAATTTCTTTGCATAATATATTGTTTTAACAGGTATTTCTAAGAGATGTTATATACGTGATGCCAAAAACAGTGACAGGCTTGCTTGACCTATTTGACTTGTATACTTTTTTCTTAAATCTTTTATCTTATATCATTTGACTCTTTAGAGATAATTTTTTACCAAAATTACCATCTATAGCTTAACAGGCCAAGTTTGGCATCTCTAGAGAGCACCTTTGCTTTTAGATAGTAATTTTGAAATTTAAATAGGATAAAGACATACAGAATTATACTTGCAAATTGAGTCTCATGATAAAAGAAATTTCCTTATAGGTTGTTTTTTTCCTTCATGATTTAGGAATGCTACCCTGGAACTACTGAGCAAAAGGATCCCCAGAACTCAAAGAAGAGCTTTTGTGTCACTAATGGCATTAGCCTATATACATAACAATCCATAAAAAAAGCATACATTCATAAAATATAAAATGCATCAGAAGTTGGAAGCAACATACCATGGAGGAAAGAAGCAAGACTTCCATGAGGCATGTAATCGAACATGAAAAGCTTCTCGCCTTTTGAAGACTTCAGTAGACCAGGCAACAAAGTTAGCTCAAGCGGCATGGGATCTCCTTTGGGTTCCTTAATAGAATACAAAGAAATTATTATATAAATTTCTTCGCATAATATATTGTTTTAACAGGTATTTCTAAGAGATGTTATATACGTGATGCCAAAAACAGTGACAGGCTTGCTTGACCTATTTGACTTGTATACTTTTTTCTTAAATCTTTTATCTTATATCATTTGACTCTTTAGAGATAATTTTTTACCAAAATTACCATCTATAGCTTAACAGGCCAAGTTTGGCATCTCTAGAGAGCACCTTTGCTTTTAGATAGTAATTTTGAAATTTAAATAGGATAAGACATACAGAATTATACTTGCAAATTGAGTCTCATGATAAAAGAAATTTCCTTATTGGTTGTTTTTTTCCTTCATGATTTAGGAATGCTACCCTGGAACTACTGAGCAAAAGGATCCCCAGAACTCAAAGAAGAGCTTTTGTGTCACTAATGGCATTAGCCTATATACATAACAATCCATAAAAAAAGCATACATTCATAAAATATAAAATGCATCAGAAGTTGGAAGCAACATACCATGGAGGAAAGAAGCAAGACTTCCATGAGGCATGTAATCGAACATGAAAAGCTTCTCGCCTTTACGTCCCAAGTAATATGCTCATACGGCCAAAATGTTTTCATGCCGAATCTTTCCCAGTTCGGCAGCTTCTGTATCACATTTCTTCTGCCCTTTGGCGACTTTTTCTCTAACCCTTTTTCACTGCAACCATGTTATCATCTTCTAATGTAGCCTTATAAGAGGTTCCATAGTTATAACTAAAAAAAACTGTCACACATTGCTAATGAAAGTATGTTAAAACTTTAAAAGGGTGTTTGGGACTGCCGGTAAAAACTACTTATGAAATTATTGAATTGTAATACAATCATACAAACATTGTTTGATTAGCTCTAAGAGAGAATCAAGTTACGCTCACCTCAGTGACTCTGCCATCACAAAACCTTGAACCTCTCTCCATGAGTGTCTCTGCTATTTCTTCCAAGCATTGGAGTTGCAAAATGAAAAACCATACATTGGTAATTTCAAAAAGGGCTAATAAAAATGCTATTAGGAAATATGAAAATGCATACTACAGGTTTCGCACGGCGTTTTGTGAGAGGGAAAAGATGAGTACCAGCTCCACCTCCCAATATAACAGCCACAACAGTCCTTGGGTCCTTTTTCTCCATCTCAAGAGGCATTGAACTTCCAGCCTTGCTGAGATGCAAACATATTCCATCGACTTTGCTTATTTTTTTAGCTTCTGACCTCTAAAACCGTTGCAAAATGCAGTTGCATTTACTAATTTCTTGCCTGGCAGCTGGAGTTCCAAGATCTGACAGTCATGAGATTAATTTAAAATCTTTAAGTGACATTTTGGAATTTAGTGTGTATAAATGAAACATACAATGAACTTAGCAAACATAATGGCGAAGACAATCTGTAACCTCTTCATGGTAAAATAAATGTGAAGACACCCATATCAGTAAACAGAGATAAAGACATCTGTGAAAAACTTGAATGAATGTAATAGTGAATATGGGTTGACAGAACCTTGAAACTGTGGGACTTTCATTGAAGTTACATCGATAATCTCTTGACACTTTGTTGCTCTTCCAAGTCTTATACAACTATTCTTAATCCCTATATATACAAGTCTATTGGATCCAAAATGATCAGTTATTCAAATGAGATTTAAAACTGTATTGTTTTACATCTGATTAATCATTAAATAAAGCATGCAAAGCAAGCTACAGAAGATAATACCACGTGTTTAGTACCATAATCATGTCACGCCCATTATTATGGACCTGAGCTTATTAAAACGTTTAAGACTACCAGTCTCTTATCTAAATGCGGTTCATAAACCACCTAATTGATATTCAGCATTCTGATGTTCACAATAAGCATCAAATGAACAAACAAAATATAACAGGCTTAAACTCCTAACTATACTTAACTTGATAAAATCATTTATGCTCGAAAACAAATAAGAAAAATCAAGAAAATAAGAAAAGCAAGTACTGACCATTTTATTAAATGAAGAAAATCAGTATTGTTTTTGACACTTACCTTCCACTTCATTTATCTGATCAAGAACCCGAAATAAGTATGTTTTGACACCTACCTTCCACTTCATTATCTGATCAAGAACCCAGGTCTCACAGACAGCCCCATGTGCAATCCTCAAAACGCTACAACCGCTTCTTCGAGCTTCTTTAAGACTACATGGATAGCCTATAATAAACAGAGTAGTTAAAATTAGTGAGACATGGTATTCAGATGAGTCAAACGGGTTCAAGGTTTCAGCAGTTAAGACTAAGATAATGAGCCGAAAAAAAGGGGGGGGGT
>LBNU01029284.1:0-11728 GCA_014162995.1 Artemisia annua
CTAAGTAAACACTATTCTCCACCACTGATTTTCCCAAAACCAAAAAAATACAAAAATATACGTAGATTAAAAGTAGATAACTTGGGTTAGTTGACTAGCAACTAATTCCGCCCTATCCTCCAAAACCAGAGATTTTACTGCTTTCATAAAACATAAAAATACAAAAAGAATCTTCCTCCACCCTTAGACCTAGATTAGAGTAGCCTTTAGCCTAACGAACACTATTCCCTGCGAGAGAACGATCAATCCCCCGGTACTTGCCACTACACTATACTACATCGGTCAGGTACACTGCCTGGTGGGGATTGCAAGCTTCTCGAGATCCCTTGAGAGGTAAAACGTAGTGCGTGTTGCAATCCACGCGCATCAATATCACATTTGTATATATAATACTTTCATGCACATAAATCTTACATTTAAGATCATACATATTCTCAATATATCTACATGATTCTATTCATGTTTTAAAATTCTTTTTAGCGCCTTTATATCACTTATGATTTCTAGCACAATCTATCTCATTCACCACTTCAATTCATCATGCTTAAACATTTATTACTAACACATTTTACTTATCATGTTTTCTAGGTAACATGCTCTCATCACCTCTTAATTATATACACTTCAACTCTTCTCATTTAAATTAAGCATATAAGACTTCATGCATTCAAGCATGTAATCGTTATCATATTTTATTTATTTATTCTGCGACTGTAATCGCATTCAATTTCCTTTATACATTTCTATGTATCTCATATGAACATACTTCACAAACTTTGCAAGCATCTACATTTTATCAAAGCCACTCATGCTTCTTATCTTTTTCACGTAACAAATTGTTCTTACAACTTTTAACCACCACTAGGTCATCACACATAAAATGGCAATTATATATTGCATTAGACAAAATATGTGCTTTCTGAGCAACTTCTATCATCATGTTTTTCATGACTGAACTAGTTTAGCACAAAACTGAGTGCAAATTTACCCATATATTCCAATTGTGAAAATTAAGCCTTTCAGTGAAGTTGATCAGGTGTTTATCCTGAACCTGCTTGATGAACTGCAAGTTGACATAGTCGCATGTGTACTCCCTTCTTGGCTGGAAGTTCTTCATGAACTTTTCCTTGAGATCTTCCAATCCCGTTATTCTATTTTTGTCGATACCTTTGAACCAAACAACTGCTCATCCCATTAAGGTGCACTAGAACAGATGGCAGGCCATTGGACTGTTCCAGGCATTCCTTTTTGCTGCACACTCGAATTTCCAAATGTGTGAATCAGGATCAGTGACTCCATCATACACGTGTATGTCAGTGGGGAGCTTCAGGCTCAGTGGTATTTGGTATTCCTCAATCCATTTCACTAACTAGTGTCTTTCAATCTCCAAAGCACGGAGATGTTCCAGCATGTCGTTGCCAACTGTATTGTAGTTGGGATGTTGGTTTTGTCTAGCACTCTTGTCATTAGGGTGTTGAAGAAACCCATAGAGGAGGAATGCTGTTGTGAGCTTGGAGCCTGGGTGGACATAAGTGAGATGGTTTCCTAAGTATGCTAATATTCAAGCATAGGGTGCGTGGACCTACATGGGTACATAGGTTGTTGATGGTATTGAGTTTGCATTTTTTGAGTCGCCTGAAAAGTTGGTTGTGTGATGTGTTGCGATGGCACAGTATTATAACTGACTGGTTGTGATAGTTGAGGTATTGCCTGATTGTGAGGTTGTCATGAGTTTGTGTTAAGGGTGTGTTTTTGTGGCCCTTCTTGACTTGTTTCCTGGCTTTGACGTATTAAACTATTTAGGAAGGCTAACTACGCTGGGTTTATCTGAGTGTTATTGTTATTGACTTCAGGTACAGACCTAGAAGTCGACCTTACGGTGAGTGGTATTATGAAGTTGTCATTTTGCCATGAGGTGTTAACAGTATTCGGGCGTGGACTCCTTGTAAATAAGGTTTGTGTTCAGACGAGCGTGGAGGTGGTGGAATTTGCTGATTTTGTGGTTCTGACATTTTTTGTGAAATGAAAATTTTCGGTATGAAAACGAGGTTTTTTCTTAGGTGAAATGATAGTTTTCGTTTTTTGAAACGAAAATAAGTTTTAGATTTGGTGTTTTTCGGTGATGGGGTGTAGGATTTTTTCTTTCGAGGAAACTTTGTGAATGTTTTGATCGAGAAGTAGTGTGAGTTTTTGATTAAAAAAAAAGGTTTTCTGGTGAACAGAAAAAGTTTTCTGATGAATCAAAAAAGTTTTCCGGTGAATGGATAAGTGAGTTTTGTGGCTATTTTGTTGCGTATAACATAAATGACGATATGTTTACGTATGGTATGTATTGGCTATGAGGGTAGCTAACCGTTTGGTTTCCCACGTTCGATAATGACCCCAAAGTTTAACCGAAGTCACGAGTTGGGGTAACACTCACGGTGTAGCTAGTCTGTGTGAATGTAAGAATTCAATATGTGTTTCTTGATCTATTCTGTGGGAATGAAATTGGTATTTATAGGGATGGATATAGGGTTTTTTGCCCCCTCCAGAAAGCCATCCACGGTTTGAGGATTGTCTACGTGGTGGACATCTAATAGAAGAGACAAGAATGACACGTGTCGTGTAATCTTTGGCTTAGCCAGATGCATGGAATGATCCATGCGTGATTGCAGCACTACATCCGAGCTAATGAGGGAGTGACATGTATCTGTTGGTTGCAATAGTCCTGGGGGAAGAACCTAGTCTTGTCGTTGCCTGTTTGTGTTTGCTAGGCCTTTGAGTCTGGCCTCGGAGTTTGCTGCCCAGGTGTGTCAGAGTATGGGCCTTAATTAGTCAGTTGGGATGAAAGTCCTATACGCTATCAATATATGAAGCATAATGAGGATTGATCGATAAAAAGTAAGAAGAATGATATATCTTCTTACCTTTTGTTCCTATTATGATGTGATATGAATTAATTGGAATGTCATAAAGCGGACCAGTTTTTTCATCCCGTAAGTTCCTGACACGGGACAATAAGAAAATTTGTAATAATATATTTAAGCAGCTACATCAGAACTCCTAAATTATTCCTTCCGTTCCCAAATAGTTGTCTAAAAAAAACACACAGTTTAGAAAAATAATAATTATTACTGTTTTCTCTTTTTCACCCTTTTCATATTGACAATTTTACTATTGAATAATTAATTAATATATTGTTCAAAGTTTGTAATAATAATTTTAAGCAAGAGTAATATTGTAAAGTCGATCAAATTTCTCTATATATATTTAGTAGTGGATAATGAAAACTTATTTTGAGACCGAGAAAGTAAAGAGTTAAGATCATTATAAACCAAATATTTTCTATAGATCCAATGAACCAATCTTTACCATGCATTGTTTCATCAAAATCAAGAAAACCCACTTTTCACCTTTAAAAAAAATAAAAATATCTGGTAAATGGTAAATCGGTACGCGACAAAAAATACACTATCACGATAAGAATTTTTTATCTTTCAGTAGACGGACACTTCGATATACTTTCGGCGAATTTCTTTTTCAAAGTTTTGTTTTAATGTTAAAATTTGCGTCTGAAAAAAAAATCATATATGATTTGTATGTTAGGGATCACGTGTGATTTCACAAATCATATGTGATTTGTATGTTAGGAATCACGTGTGATTTCATAAAATCACATGTTCTTTTAAAATTACAAATCACATGTGATTTCTTTGGACGTAAATTTCAACACTCANAAAAAAAAAAAAAATTGAAAAGGAAAGAAAAAGAAAAAAAAAATGTCGAAAGTATATATCAGTGCCATCTATAGAAAGATAATTTAATTCTTATCGTGATAGTATAAATTTTTCGCGTAACAAGTAACGGTTTTGAGATATTTAATTTAAAAAAAAGAAAAAAAGAAAAGAAAGGAAAAGAAAATGGGTTCTTTTGTTTTGATAAAATGAAAGGGCATGATTGGTTATTGGGTTAAGAAAATTTTTGGATTTACATTGAACTTTTCGATACAGTATTAGCTTTTAGTTTTCGCCCAAAACAAAAAGTAGCCGATTAACCTATTTAAAAGGAAAATGATTCATATACCTAGCTCTTGTCCCTACTTAATAAGAGGATTGAGACAAGTGCCAAAATAGATAGTGGAGATTAAAAAAGATAAATGTGAATAAGTGAATCTCCCATGATGTCATTAATAAAAGGATGACACATACATTTAGGGCATGTTTGTTTAACTTTTTCATTAAGTCATGTTAATTAACCTCAGTTACAAACAAACAGTTTTTATATGGCTTCCTGGTATATACCCTTAAACTTCAGTATAATTACAAAATAGTGCGTACATCCTTAGTCATCGTTATCATTAATACATTCTTCTGCTTAAAAGCTTAGTTTCATCGCAACAGAAGTAGACACAAGAATCAACCTCATCAGATCTGCTCACAGATATCCCCACACCACACAACACAAAACCCTAAAAAAATTTAATATCCGTACTTACCTTCACCCACAAGTTTCAAATACCACAAAGCTTACAAACCAAGCACTTATTATAATCCTCTAAAAGTTATTCAACTAAGATAAAAGTTGATAGAGACTCATACTCATGATTTTTGTTTCACCACAATATATACTTCAAGATTAAAATTTATATATATATATTTTTATGTATTTTCTAAAGTTGATTTTTAATGAATTTTGAAATGAATAATCAGAACAATAATGGGTTGCTAAGATTCAGGTCTGCTCCTAGTTCTGTTCTTCAAAGTTATGTTAATGATATTGAGAAAAATAATAAAGATTTAAATGATGGGTTGAATTATAGTTTTATTTCTAATACTTTTCAAGATCTACAAGAGGAAGTGGATCTTAAACCAAACTTAGTTAATGAGTTTCATTATCCAAGGCAAAGTACAACTCAAGGAAGCATGGATAGTACAGGTTATAGCATGGTGCAACAACCTAAAATGAGCTCAAGTCTTTTGAGACAAAATAGTTCTCCTGCTGGATTGTTCACTCACATCAATCAGCCTAATGGTAATGTTAATAATTGGTTATATGAATTTTTATTTATTTGTTATTATTTTGTTTAATTTGTTAATTACGTGTGTGGGTATGATGTGAAATTTCTATTTTTAAGATAGATCCCATGTTTGTGATTTGTTTACCATTTATAGTAATAGTTGTTGGAGTAAATATTTCTATATTTGGGGGCTGTCTTTTGATCTGTTTATGTAATTATGCATGTTTTTACTTTTTATTTTATTTTATTTTTATCTTTTATCATATGGTTAAAATATGATACTGTTTAAAGAGTTTATCCAGAATGAAGTTTTGTTAATGATTTTGACTTCTAGAAGTCAAAGTAGACAGTGAAGCTTTAGATCTTTTATACTTTAGTATGTTGGTGTCTCAAGTTGTATTTATTTTATTTGATTATTTTCTAGCATGCTTTCTAATCCATTATTAGAATATGTTATTAATTTTGGTTACTTTGTTCCCTGATAAGTTTTGTAAAGGAGATTTTGATTTTACTCTTGAAAATGGAAAAACTGCTACACTTTAATGTATGATTAGTATTATCCGATTATATTTGCTAAAGTTTGTACATTTGATTCTTGTTTCTGGATTCACCAAAGAATCAAGAAGAAATACAAGCCATAATGTAGTCCTAATTTCAGTTATCTGAAACATATATATTAGATATTACTGAATTTGTTTAGAAATAATTTGTAGGTTATGGTGGAATGAGTGGTTATAAATTGGGAAATGCTGGCAACAATGGTGAAGTAAATCCGTCTTCAAGCAGATTGAAGAGGCAAATGAGTTCCTCATCTGGTGTTAAAATGCTGCCAAGGATTGCAGAGGTCGAGCCCGACACCATGGATCCAGGAGTTCTCAACGAGTCATCTGATTACCCTTTTGGTTCGTGGGAACAGGAGTCTTCACAATTCATTGACAACTTTACTGGTCTCAAAAGAGAGCTAAATCTTCAGGTATAATAAAAAAGAACACATCTCTAGTTTAAACAGCTAGACTTGAATTCTAGGTTCACGTACGATTATATGATTTTAGTTACTGAAAAAAAAATTAACTTCTTTAGAATGGCAATACTCTGGGAAATCAACCACCTATGCTGGCACACCACTTGAGTTTGCCAAAAACATCAGGAGAAATGGCTGCTATTGAAAAGTTGCTGCATTGTCAAGATTCTGTCCCGTGTAAAATTCGTGCAAAACGAGGCTGTGCTACACATCCGAGAAGCATTGCCGAGAGGGTAATTTTGCTAAATCTTGACTTTTGGTTTTAGGGTGAACCTTATTTCACTTCCTTTATCATCAGCAGCTTATTAGGTCACAATGGTTATAATTGCTCTAGGTTCGAAGAACACGAATAAGTGAAAGAATGAGGAAACTTCAAGAACTAGTCCCACACATGGACAAGGTATTGACTTTTTCCATATATATGCGCTGCACTTTGATAAAAAGTTTTGGAAATTTGAATCTGAATGTTATTATTGTTCTGCATAGCAAACAAACACATCAGACATGTTGGATTTTGCGGTTGATTACATCAAAGATCTTCAAGAACAGTACAAGGTATTAAAGCTAGGAAGAATCTTTGTTAATTTATGTTCATGTTATATTCTGTCTTGCATTCTTGCTTAAAAGTTGATACCCCCTTGATTAGAGTTGTCAATCTTAGATAATTCACATATGATTAGGTCATTCTGGGTACTTAAATTCGAGTCAAATTCTTTTTAACAAACAGGTTGGAAGTCAAATGTCTAAATTGCTTCATTTAAAAGTTCATTTTTTATTCTAAATCTAATACTCGAAAATAATGGATGGGTTAAACCCAGTTTAACTTAGTATTATAATCCTACTGCATCATTACATGTACTATTCTAATACTTTTCAGTAATGGATGGGTTACCTGTGCTTAACTTAATGCCGCTCGTGCTACAGGATTCAGGTTCCTGTCAAGTGGCTCTTGCCATGCTTTTTTGTTATTCTAATTTCCACGATTTTTGCTTCACAGGCGTTGAAGGATTGTCGTGCCAATTGCAGATGTTCTGCAATGTCGGGTCGGACCTAAGTTACCAAAATGACTTGTTTGGCATCAAAGAAGAATTTTGTTGGCTTTCTTTTATGGTTATATACTCTTGGTTAGCTATTAGATCTCATTTGACTATCATTACTTGTAATGGTCATCAAACGAGACAATATAAGAATATTATTAGATCAAATAAAGTTCTTAATTAGTTGTACAGTGTCTGTGATAACATTTGCATATGAAATACATATGTCTAATTTCATTTCAACTTTTTATCCAACGGAATTAGGGGCTTTAGTATTGCTTTATAGAAAAGAAACCTGCTTTCTTAGAATTATGTTTTCTTACTAGGAAAACGCAGATATTGTGAAACACTTCCTTTTGCTTAACATTCTGCAAGTGGAATAATAAGCAATCACTCTCAAAATGTAGTGGCAACACACTCGATATGCCCTGAATACTAAGACCTTAATTAACTGCAGCATTGCGATGGTCGTGGCCATCAGTAGTCAGAACATACCATGGAGGGCATTGTCGCAACCATCATCACTGCCACCATCTTTTCACCAACAGTTGCTGCCGCTCTCTTTCGACTAATCATTCCTATCACAATTAGTTGTGTCGCTGCTCATTACCCTCACCTAGCCACACCCTGCCACTTTCATTGAAGATGTTGTCCACACCGTCATCTCATCTACCAGCATTATTGTCACTAACTGCGACAAACATTGCTGCTACAGCCACATGTAAATTTGGTTCTCGGTCGAGTTTAATTTATGGAGGGAAAAGAAGAGAAAAGTAAAAGAGGTAACTGATTATGTTGTTATCTCAATTATAGTTAACAAAGAAAAAAAAGACATAATAGAACAAAATTGAGGGAAAGATTGTTAATATAGAATTTTCTCGCACATACGAAAAATGCAATAAATTAATATTATCTGATAAAAGTTTAGAAAAGTATCAAACTTTTTTTACACATTAACAAATTAATCTCCATAGTTCATTTTTATTTGATTTAATGGATGAGATTAATTCCACAATTTAAAAAACTCACTATAATCATTTTTTTTCAAATATTAATATCTTTCAAATCGTTAATCGTTAAGCGAAAAATTACGACGAGTATTTAATTATCTTTTTATAGATAGGCACTTCGATATACTTTCGACAAAATTATTTTTTTCGTGTTTTTCACGTTTTTTTTATTACTGAAATTTGCATGAAAAAATCATATGTGATTTAACACTAATATCACATGTGATTTAACATTAATATTATATGTGATATTACATATCATATGTGATTTAACACTAATATCTCATGCGATTTTTTATGCAATAATGAAATAAAAACGAAAAAACGTGAAAAAAATGATTTTTTTTTTGTTAAAAGTATATCAAAGTGTCCGTCTATAGAAAGATAATTAAATGCTCGTCGCGGTGGTGTAATTATTTTTGTTTAACGGTTAATGGTTTAAGAGATATTAAAATTATAAAAATAGATGAAATATTAAAATGCTTTTAATCTCAACAATTGATTTCATTTTAAATGTATGGTAGGGATGAGTCCCTTAGTATGTAAGATAAGTTTGGTATGTAAAATAACTCTCCTCATTAAACAAGGGATATCAATTATACTAACAAAACACTAATCCATTAGCTAATCATTACTTTAATACTTAAAGTTCTTACATTATTTTGCCAATCAGTGAATCTTCTACTTCTCTAAGAATGCATATTTATAAAGGGTTTTTCTAACTTGTGCCCTAAAGGCATAAGTCAAGCACACCAAAAGTACATCAAAAGTATATAGGGACCCACATAAAAGTACATGTGTCTGTACTTTTATGTAAATCACTATGTACTTTTTCGTGAGCCTTTGGGTACTTATTGTGTGCTTAAACTGTGCCGCTAAGGCACAAGTTAGTAAAACTCATTTATAAATTCAACAAATACTATATCAAATTATTGCCGTTATTATTTTATTTTGATTTGATAACATTTTACAAAGCATAATGACTAGAAATGTTATTTTTTTTAATCTTTTTTTCATGCATCTATATATGAATTTGATCATATGCGGGTGAGAAACATCACGGTTAGAATACAACGAGCAAAATAGCCCGCGCGATGCTGCGGTGCGGGATTCTTTTTGCCATGTTTTTTTTAGTCGAAAGTTATTGGTATTTTATTACGTAAAATCGTATATTTTTTAATATTTGTTATGTTGATGTTAGTAACAGTTTTGTTTAAACGTGGTTTCCTTATGTTTTGTTAATTATTGGTTTCGTAAATGTGTTTTAGTCATAACATTTATTTTAACGTTTATTTGTATTTGTATTTGTATTTGTATTATGCTACAAACTATAACTTGTAATATTTTTTTTTTTCTAGAATTCCATTTTAGTTTGTGTATAGCTGAGTAGTGGAAAAAACAAACAGGTATATTTTTGCCTAGTGGACCGCACTTATCTTTTTGTGTAAGAATAAAAAAATGAGCAGTCTAATTCATAAGTAAGTTTCCTCTAAAAAATTCATAAGTATCTTAAATTGAAACTGGAAAAAAAAGGATAAACACCGATCAAGAAAACGCAAACGAATCCAACCTATTTCAAATGTTCTTTTACAACACAAAGTTGAAGTAATGTCTTCTCCTCATCTCCTATTTATTTTCTTGGTTTTTATTTTTTTGATATAAATTATGGACTGTTGATTATTGATGGGTTATATGTAAATTCCTTTTTGGGTTATGTTAAAAATGTGATTGTGTTATTGGGTTTTTGTTTGATTGAATTTTTAAAATGGTTCTTGTTTGATTGAATTTTTAAATGTGGTTAGAATGACACCATATGGTATAGGAAAAATGGGCATTTAAGGTGTGTTCTGTAAGATGCATGTTTGTTTGTGCAGAAATCCTTTTGTTATGGATGAGAATTGAATGTTGTAAACTAATGCTCATATAAGAAGTGACGTGTTTGTTTTAGAATGGTTAACAACTTTCAGTAAACATTTAGCTATTGTACAAACGATTGAGTCCGAAGGTAATGTGTAGTTTTTGCACCAAATTTGTAGTAGATTAGCGTTAAACAGGAAAGTTATCTTACATGGTTTTTCGTAGCTGTTATACAAAAGAGAGAGCTAAACATCTGCTTAACGGTGAAGCTACTTCAACATGGCTGGTGCTAGTACTTTTAGATAGTTATATAAGTCACCGCGGATGAGTGGTCCTAGTAGCGATACCTATCTACATAAGCAGTAGTGATGGGTATTTACATAAGTTACTGTCTTTAGTTTGCACTTTAGTAGTGTGCAACTTAGATCAAAAGAGCCTGCTTGCGTCCTTCAAATTAAGTTTTTTTTTTATTTTTTTATTTTTTTTATTTATTTTTTTTTTATTTTTTTTTATTTTTTATTTATTTTTTATTTTTTGCTGTCCGATGGTTCCTCTGTGAAGAGCAGGCGTTTGACTGTTTTTTGAGCAACATTAGATGGTGCGTCTGTCTTTGATCTAGTTAGCATAGCTGTCNTCATCTCCTATTTATTTTCTTGGTTTTTATTTTTTTGATATAAATTATGGACTGTTGATTATTGATGGGTTATATGTAAATTCCTTTTTGGGTTATGTTAAAAATGTGATTGTGTTATTGGGTTTTTGTTTGATTGAATTTTTAAAATGGTTCTTGTTTGATTGAATTTTTAAATGTGGTTAGAATGACACCATATGGTATAGGAAAAATGGGCATTTAAGGTGTGTTCTGTAAGATGCATGTTTGTTTGTGCAGAAATCCTTTTGTTATGGATGAGAATTGAATGTTGTAAACTAATGCTCATATAAGAAGTGACGTGTTTGTTTTAGAATGGTTAACAACTTTCAGTAAACATTTAGCTATTGTACAAACGATTGAGTCCGAAGGTAATGTGTAGTTTTTGCACCAAATTTGTAGTAGATTAGCGTTAAACAGGAAAGTTATCTTACATGGTTTTTCGTAGCTGTTATACAAAAGAGAGAGCTAAACATCTGCTTAACGGTGAAGCTACTTCAACATGGCTGGTGCTAGTACTTTTAGATAGTTATATAAGTCACCGCGGATGAGTGGTCCTAGTAGCGATACCTATCTACATAAGCAGTAGTGATGGGTATTTACATAAGTTACTGTCTTTAGTTTGCACTTTAGTAGTGTGCAACTTAGATCAAAAGAGCCTGCTTGCGTCCTTCAAATTAAGTTTTTTTTTTATTTTTTTATTTTTTTTATTTATTTTTTTTTTATTTTTTTTTATTTTTTATTTATTTTTTATTTTTTGCTGTCCGATGGTTCCTCTGTGAAGAGCAGGCGTTTGACTGTTTTTTGAGCAACATTAGATGGTGCGTCTGTCTTTGATCTAGTTAGCATAGCTGTCCATGCTGGTGGTGGTGTAGTTGTTTCTGTAGTCAAAAGTGAAATTTGTTTTAGCATGTTGTTAGACACAGGTGTAATGTGCGGTGTGTGTTTGTCAAGCATTGAAAGTTTATCACCTTGTTCTGTTTCTTTGTGTGGTGAAGTTTCCTGCTGTTCTTTAACAAATGGTGTATCCACTTTTGTTGGAATATCTTCGATTTCAGTCGGTGGTAAATTGGTCTGCAATGTCAGGGTGTCTGCAAGAGTAAACCATTAAGTAAGCTGTTATTTTAGATGAAAGATGTTCGAATAACTCTTGTT
>LBNU01029287.1:1050-14292 GCA_014162995.1 Artemisia annua
ACTGGAAAAGGATGCTGAGGGTAACACTATTATGAAAGATGCTGGAGTAGAAGAGACTACAGATGAACTACAAAAGGAAACTGAGACAACAATTCCAGAGGTCGAAGCGAAAGGTCAGGAAGAAGAGGAGTTGAGTAAGAAAACCTCAGAGGAACCGGCAGAAGAAAATCTTGATGATCAACCCCATGATCAAGATCAAGATAATCAATTCTTCGACACCGACATGCCATCACCGCCAAAAGATAGGTCTCCGACACCGGAAAGACCTCCAATTCCTCAAGGTACACCACCTAAAGATCCATCTCCACCTCACTCTGAATCAGATAGAGAAGCAGAATCATCATCATCATCATCAGACCAGTCACCACCACCACCACCACCAAAAGTAAAACGACCAAGAATGAAGAAAGCCAGTCTGAGAACTACAAAAACATTTTTACGGGCAAAGCATATTGCGGGATCTTCAAGGACGAGGAGAACACCACAACAACACGATGGTGATCTTCAAGACCAAATGAAGAAAATGACTACACTTGTTACTCAGCTCTCTGATAAAGTACAGGAGTTAATGCAGACTAAAGCTCAAGTTGACAAGTACATGACAGCAGATATGGAAGAGATGATCAAAGACTACACCAAAGAATACTTGGGTGAAAATCTTGTATCTACAGTAACTCCAGAGTTGTCTGAACTGCTGAAACCCATCAGAAATGAGCTAGACATCAGGATTCGTAAAAACATCGTCAAAACGCTTCAGTCAACTCCTTTCTATCTGCAAACGAACAGGCCTCCTACTGAGCCTGTGGATTTAACCGTGGAACAACTGGAAACTTTGTTAGCTTCCAAACTTGCTGAAAAGGTAGAAAAGACTGATGAAGAAGCTGCATTACTTGAATCCCTGAGGGCAACAGAGTCATGTAAAGAAGCCGCTGGTACACGCAAACGTCCAAGAAAAGACGATGATCCGGACAAAGACTCACAAAGCAAAAGATCCAAGTCTATCCGCAAACCATCATCATCCAGACAACCACCAGCATCTAAGACTTCTACCCGCAAACCACAAAGTTCAGCACCCAAGTCTGGACCTACAGCAGCAGAAGAACCATTCATGCTTCAGCAAGATGATCAACAGGAGGAACCACAACATGAATTCATTCAAACTGAATCTCCTGAACCACAAGCTGGAATATCATCAACAACTCAGACCGACAAGTCTAAGAGTAAGAAGAAGCAAACCAAACGCTTTACATGGTTAGATGCTCCTGAGGCTCCTGAATCTGAATGGGTCACTACAATGATTAAAGCTCATCCACCGCTTGAAACCGAAGAACCACTCCCGGGCAACACTTTACAATACGCTCAGAGTATTCTTTCGGGTCTTCAGCTGGAAAAAGTGACGAAAGCTGAACTTAGGCGAATCAACAAGGATGCTCGTGACTTTCTTAAGGCACGATCAGGAAACAAAATAGAGCTGGACTACCATTTGCAGAACATTGCATCAGCTTTATCAGACTCCTTTGATTGGCTTAATCCGGAAAGCAACTTCGATGCCCATGGAAAACACAACGAACCGTACTTCACCGACTGGACAAAACCTTTACCTCTTCAAGGCTTTGCTGACAAGCCTAGAATTCCATATCGGTTCTTCTTCAACTATGATCTCCGCTACCTGCAACACGACATCAAAGCTTCCAAAGATCGCTACAAGTCTTCATTAAGGATTTCAGTACCAGCTGCTCGTTATGAGGTTCCAAACATTGAAGAAACCGCTCCTATTTTCAGCAACTCTATTGTGGAATACAACAGAGACGCTTTGTTTGGAATTCAGAACTGGTCAGAACGACGAAAGCTCGGCTACACTCACAGACGTGAACGTACATCCGGTGATGTGAAGAACAAAGGCCGAATCGTCGCAATCATGCAAATCCTGGAAGATAAACGGTTTGATTATGTCTACATGAAGGAAATAGTGGTTAAGAGGCAAGACGAACAGCTCTACAAGTTTTGTGAAGCCGATTTCCCACATCTTTATCTAGATGACGTAGAAGATATGTATCTGGAGAAAGTTCAAGGAAGAATGAGGGGCTTCCCAACGTCAACTCAGTACAACTTCATCTCTTCCTTGCTCATGTACATCAGACAACTGATCATCCGTGAACGTGTAGAAGATCTACAGTTAGGTGTTGAAAGCTACCAGAATCATCTCAACTTGACCAAACCACAACTCATGATCGAAGAACTACATGACGCATCTCAACTAATGATTCTCCAAAAACCAAAGTTCGGGGTTACTTACCTCAACTCAAGAATGAGCTACGGTTCATGCGGTTCGACGAGCTTCATAAGTTCTGTGATGCTACCTTGCAAAGAGTTCGTGATGGTCTAGTGGGGAGATTGACGGACTATCTGAACAAAGTAAAAGAAGGAAAGAATACCTGTTGGAATTCTAGCACAAGAAGAATGGTAAAGAACTTCATCCATGCCATTGAAAAAAGGCTTAACCGGAGGGAGCAGATTAGGAGGCTGGAAAGTTATATCGGGGTTCGTCCATCGTTTCCGATCCTGACATTTCAGAGGCCCAATGCAAATTTCACCAACTTCAATGCCTTGACCTCATCTCAGACTTAAGCTTTTGGTATAACCTTTCATTATTTCTAATTCATTCTTGTTAATTGTGAATTATTAAGGCTTGTGTACACATAACAGTGCACAACCCATACCTTGTAAAGAAAGGACCCTGTGGTACGCTTCAGTGCTACAATCCTAAGATAAGGAGTGAAGGCTTCTTACTTTTGAGTAGAATTTATTAAACCTTTCAGATTTTCACAATTCTAGTCAAAAGACAAGTATTTCACCTCAATGAGTATCCACAAGTTGAGGGGGAGTACTTGTACCAAAACATCGTTCTTAAAATCTCAAATCTTTGATGATAACTCCCCATAAGACTCAAAAAGTATATTTTAATCAAAATCGTTTGCAAAAACAACATTTGATATGCTATTTTTGAGGGGGAGAAGAAGAAAATGATTAAAATATGATGTGGCAATATTGTATCTCACTCGAGCTTGACTCAGAATTGACCCAAGAATTGACGAAACAAAAAACGTTAGTATTCGAAAGGATTTATCCGAGTAGATTGTACCGTTTCGAGAAACTCTTTCTAGACGTTACTTTGACGGGTCTAACTTCCTTTATGGAATGTTTACAACTTCAAGGTAGTTATTAGGGCTAGTTGTCACCTAAAAACTGACAATGCATCCCTTTAACTAAGCAACGTAACCGTGTCCCTCGGGTACATGTCTATTAAGAGTGGATCAATTCTAAAGTGCTAACTTCTCCCGCATGTGTTATTTTCCGCAAAATATTCATAAGCACATGTGGAGGGGGAGTATTTCATAAGAAAATAAAACCCTCAAAGTGTTATAAAATTTTTTTATTCACAAACACTTTGAGAGATTTTCAAATGAATGGTTTCAAAAGGCATCACTAGGATAGTCATGGAGTTATAAGGTGACTAAGGTTAGGAATAACCGTCCTATGATCCGCCTAAACCGGAGGGATCTACCCAAGGACATCACCAATAGTTAGTATTTAGAAGTCCTTAGGTATGATTCGAAAAAGGAGTAATGAATGAAACGGAGAAAGAAGGGGTTGAAGAATTAAAAAGAAACGTTATGAAAAGGGTGAAAAGAAATGAGCCCTCCAAATTATTCAACCTTAGGGCAGACACCGGGTTCAATTCATATGCTACTGGTTGTTGCTAAGGCGACACCGGTATTGAAGATAAAAGACGTCATGGACCCAGTGACGCATGCACCTTAACCTTCTAGCCACTCGGGTATCTCTCAAAAGATACTTGTTTCATTCTCACGGGGAACCGTTGTAATCTATCGACCTTCTATTTAGAGTTGGTTGATATTGAAACAGGAGACCCTGCCCCAATCTCCGCATAGGAAACCATAAGTTGCACTAATTGAGTCTAGAGCCACGAGATACATCAAAGATCTCTTAGGTACACTTAGTAATCTTACATTGGTTGTTCTACATCAATGGACACCAATTGTAAATTATCGAGTCCTTCGCAGATCTTAGCAATCTGCCTAGAACGTTCATGAGGGATTTACTTAGGTATTTCTCGAATGATTGAACGGAAATCCTGCCAGGGTCAACATCAAACAGCCCTGACAGCAGGTCACTTCGGTAATTCCTCGTGGGTTACGCTTAGTGTTTATGATGGCTTCAAACGGTCTACAGTCGTGGGGTGATCTCCAGCGACTCACCTAATCGTGGGTGTACTTAGTTGTGCCCGTGTAAGCTCCTTAGGGGGTATCCGATTAGGAACGGCCTTGGCGCGAATTAGAAGGAGTCTTCACAATATGCTGTTGATGAATTCTAGTTCAAACCTGTAAGTACCGGTTGTATTATTGCTAACTGTTTTATTTCAGGTACAAATGCCATCTTGAACACCAACTTCCACGTGCTCATACATACATCTCAATGCCAAAGAAAGCTCGATGCAACATCACAGTCTAAAGAAAAGATTCTACGACAACAATCATGAATCTTCAACAACAAAGACAAAGAGCTACGAATGCATAACTACAACACAGTCAAAGATGTATGAGCATGTCGGAACGGAGCGAATCCATTGGAGATACCGAAAGTGACGTGTGGCGGATTACAACATCATCTCTCATTTTCACATCAACAAAGACAAAGAACAAAGAACGATGAATCACTTCTACTACAATCATTTTGAAGACGTCTAAAGCTACAAATGTCAACAGTTAAAGTCCAAAGACAAAGACGTCAAGCAACCTCGATGACCGTGACGAACTTCTATCCTTCAACAATCCTTCATGACCGATCCTTAGGGGGAGATTGTTAGGATCATAGTTTTCAACTATTCAGTCAAGTCTCGGTCATTTCAGTAAATGTAATAGGTTGCTAGTATTATCTTATTTAGCTACGTTATTTAGTTAATCGTATGGTTATAAGTTAAGTCCAATAAGGTGTCCAATGGGCCTTGAAGCCCACGATTTAGATGATAGGGAAGGGAGGGAGTGTTGCCCTATCCCTCTCCTATAAATAGGACACCATGTATCTCATAATATTTGTTGGTTATTTTCATATCTTAAGGAAACTATTGTTCTTTCATCTTTCATATTGATCTTAATCAACCAAGTCTAATTCTCATCTCATTTCTTTCATTTGAATAGTTGTGATTACTAATATGGTGACCTAACAGAAATGATGAATAGTGATCAGTGAATAGTAAATGATGAATAGTAACTTGTGAATAGTAAATTGTCGAGGTTTTGAAAATGACATGAATTTACGAGTTGTGACATTCGCCCACCCAAAAAGGAATTCGGCTGGTGTTGGTCTCGGGAGTGGACTTGGTGAAAAGATGTGGTTCAGTTATGATTAGTTGACGTGCTTCTAGACGGCGGTTCACGAGGTGATGAAAGGTGTGAATGTTCTTGCAACGTTTGAGTACGCACACATGAATGAAACCTTTAAAAATCAAGCAGGAATGCAACCCAGACATAATTTTGTTATAACTATTCCCAGTATTGCAAAATTCATCTCTGAGTCGGATATAAGTGGTCAGCCTATATCCCACTGTCCCGGGTCGAATGTAGATGACCAGTCTACATTCCACCGAGGTTTCATGAATTTTGAAATACTCAGCTCAGTTATACCAATACTATGTCATTCACATATGAAAATATTGTTCTGAAAGACTAAGGCAAGTGAGCAAACTCGAGGTCGAATGAGGAAATTACGTAAGGAAAAGGCGTGACGCGGTGACATATACGATACGTGAGCCTGCTTATATGGAAGAAAATTATAGTAATCAACTAGAATAAGTGAGTATAATATATCTGATAATGAGATACAATCTCATCACATATGTCAGCAACAAACTACAAAGGAGGCATCAGCTTGGTAGGCAGGCACGTGGCGGTCATAGGTTTAAGTTTTCGTGAAAGTAGCTATAGTCTAGGTTTTAAAATTACCTAGTTCCCTATAGCCAAGGCTCTGATACCAATCTGTCACACCCCCAAAATCGGGTCCAGCGGAAGCTTACATGTCGCTGGGGTGCAACTCAATTGGTATCACAACACAAGTGCAAAGAACGGTTTTCACCTCATTCATTTAGAATAAAATCATTTAACAAAAGTGTTGAATTTACATTGTTAAAAGTAGTGCGGAATTAGGCCCTTAAAATAGTTAAAACGGTCCCCAAATGAACATCAGAGTCTTCTATGACCCTGCCATGCCTTGCCAAAACCTCCAGTAGCGTGCCATTGCTTAATACCTGAAAATACATGCTAAAGCGCCAACACGAGGTTGGTGAGTTCATAGAGTTTAGTGAAAAAGAATGTAATGTAAAGCTTTTGAACGAGAATTTCCCAGCAAAGGCATTGTAAATCCACCCAGTTCCAAGCCCCGCCCATACAAGACTTGCAACATGTGTGTTTACAACCCACTGCCCAATATGATCTGGGTTGTGTAAACAAAAGTAATATGTGGACCAAGATTTAAAATAAATTTAGTTCGATCAGTACATTCGGTTACGTGACCAATTCATTCGGTTATGTGACCAATTCATTCGGTCAAGTGACCCGTTCATTCGGTCATATTACCCGTACATTCAGTTATGTGACCCGTTCATTCGGTCATGTTACCCGTACATTCGGTTATGTGACCCGTTCATTCGGTCATGTATGTACATAGTGGGGGAGCCGGTTCATTCGGTTAAGCGTGCATAATCGTCTAAAGTGCTTGGGTCCAAAAGTAAAAAGGATTAAGTGTGCTACGAATAAATATACAATACATTCGAATGAGTAACAAATTCATAAATGGAGCAAATAAATGTTTGACTAAACATGTAGCATAATCAATTAAATCAAGTATACATTTAGATGAAAAAGAGCATGTATTCTCCCCCAAAACATTTATAAAACAAGTTAAAATAGGGAATATGAACTCACCTGGTGCGATAGCTACGATGACAAAAGTGGATACACTGAAATGAGGCACGATCTCTAACCACAACCTAATTTGAATGATAGGCTCTAATGTAAGTAATGAAATGATGCTACACATGCAAATACGTATGTTAACGATACAACTCGTGAAATTTAAAAATAACGTTGATCGTCGAAAAATACATTTTTGCCGTCTCGTGAAGTTAATAAACACTTTTCATGTAAATATGTTGAAACAGTACTCCGCGATACTCGTTTGTTGTTCTATCGGTAAATATAGTGTTTTCGTCATAAAATGACATTTTTCATAACTTTGAAAATATAACAAAAGGGCCTCGCAAAACTAGTCACGAAATAGTGAATATTAAGAGTTAGGAAAGAAACTCAGTAGTTTTAGGAAGCTTGTAACATTATCTAAAAGTCGTAACACTGTAGTTGTGTCCATACGGGTCTCCATTATAAAGAAAAATAATCGTAAAGTAAGGTGTTTGGGCTGTTTCTGCAGTTTTGGGCAGTTTTCCGGGAAAGTTTAGAAGGCCATAAGTTATTCGTTATTAATCCGTTTAACAAACGGTTGGATGTTTTGAAAACCAGGCTGAGTGAATTAACTTCTTGTCAGAGATATAAATTTTCCAAAAACGAGTCTATCAATGAGAAAAGTGGTGCCGAACATGGTCACCCGGCAAGATTGTTAATACTTAGAAAATTTTTATAAGTTTAGTGTTGAAGGAAAAATATTAAAATCGTCTAAGTTCAAACGCTTGTATCTTTTTCGTTATAAGCTCGTTTTTGTTCATTCCAACTGCCATAGTTTTGTTTTTGAATGCATTTTCTAAATCTTTGGTCCAAAATTACCTATTAACCCCTGATGTTTTCACGTTTTGCAAAAAGGGACAGCAACATTTACATAGTGTCTAAAATGGATTTTTCTAGTTAACTATGTTGAGGCAACATGATCAAGATCTCCTAATGTTTTGATAATGACAAATAAACCTTCGAAACACATAAAACACAAACGGTAGCCTAATTCACAAAATTCCATGTCTGCTGCCGGCGCGCTGACGCGCCGGGGACGCGCCAGGGGACTGTATGGAATTTGGCGAATTTTCAAAGTCGGCCTTCCCCTTACCCGACAAATGTGGATCTTTCAATTCAGGTATGAATATGTTATGTGCTTAATTGAGAACACTCGAAACGAGTTTTGAGATTAGAGAGATCCTATTTCTAAAACACCCACTTTGGGAAAACGCCAACTCAAGTTTTCTAACACTTGCCTCTAGCCAAGGCCTTTCTAAACTTAGGGAGCTTATATATTTCACGTAACAACACGTGAAAGCATCCATATGCTCATATCCCGTGCTTACGTCTTCTCTAATCACGTAACGGGTTTACTCCCTTATTGGTCAAACTAAGTCCAAGGTCACTTTGCGTAAATGCATCCTTTCCCACTTGGGTTATGCTTTACATATCGGCAAAGCACTTGACTTGTTTGCACCAAGGTGTTAGTTGAGAACGTCGAGTCGTGGAAAGTCACGAGATATGAAACTATGGATTCTCGACGTATTGTTACTTGAGTAAATAAGTAACTTATGATTTTTCTCATCCTATAATCTTAATTGTCAAATTTCTTTCTTCTTAATGACAATTAGATTATTTACTAATCTTCTCTTTATTTCATTCTTAATATTTTCTTAATTATCTTTTTCAACAAATTTCCACTCAACCCAAAACCATTTAAACCAAAACCACTTCCTACAAAACCATTTCCTACAAAACCATCAAACCCAAAACCATCAAACACAAAACCATTAAACTCAAAACCATCAAACCCAAAACCACCTTTCTCAAACCCTAAACCACTATTACCTCTTCCCCATACACTCTTACATATTCCCTTACATATTCCCTTACACACATCACCCTTTTGTACCTTTGTCCCCTCACATACTCCCACACACTTTCAACTTACACACACTCCCCTCACATACCCTCTTCACACACACTTACACATTCTTACACACTCTTACAAATATTCTCACATACTCCCACACATTATTCCTTTCACTTTACCAACTTCCTATACACACACTACAATTCAAAATACACACACTACTCACATACCCACTTTACATTCAAATTACACACACTTCCCTCACAAACCTTCTTTCCACACACTTACACATTCTACCCTATACATTCATACCTTAACCCTTTCTCTCCAAGCAAAGCATATTCCCTTTGGAATATTCCTTTGTAACCCAACCTTGGTTAACTCTTAACCTAACCAACATGATCACTTAAACCTTCTCAACCCAACCATGGTTATCTTTCTAACTTAACCCTTTCTTACTTAACCATGGTTATCCTCTAAACCTTCTAAACCCTTAACTCTAACCACAATTACACCTTAACCCTTCCCTTGTGGAATATACCATGGCATATTCTCTTCTTAATTATGCCATGTGAGGAATTACATTTACACCCCTTCCAAATTACCTTTTCTATCTCTTATACCCTTGGTAATTTGTTTTCTCTTTAACTACTTCACAAAATGTTTTTCAAATTGGCTATTTGAGTTGGTAAACCTTAGATTGATTAATGTTAAGGTTTAGTGTGAAGTAAAATTGGGGGTTTAGCAATGTTAGGTATTTAAAAGACCAACACCCAAGTTTTGGGAAAAATGTTACAGAGGTTCTGGCGCGTCACCCACGCGTTGACGCGTGGGCAGCGCGCCGGCCTCGGTAAAATTTTCACAAGTTGGGTCTTGGCCTATAAATACCCAACCTTGCCTCTTGTATTCCTCACCCCTTGCCATTATTCTTTCTCTCTATATTCTTTCTCTCTAAACACTCTTCAATCTCTCTATCTCTAATCTTGTGTTCTTGATTATCACACTAACATCTTTGAAAGAACACATCTTCTTTGCAAGGGAAGAATCACAAGAACTTAATCCAATCTTGTGATTGTGTCTAGGGTCTTCTTCTTATACCCTTTCTATTACAATCGAGTCTCTAGGTTAGGTTAGGGCTTGATTGTTAAAACAAACAATCTTATCCGTTCATTCGTTTGTACGGGAAGTCTTTTGTCTTTGTGACCAAGCCTAGATCATTGGGGATCTAGTTGGGGTTTGATACTTCCGGGTGGAAGTTTGGTAGTTGTCTTTGTGACACTTAGGTAAAGTCGAATCGTGAGATTCTTTTGGGTGGTTTCCGAGGGCGGAATACCGTTGGTGAGTAACTCCTTCTTTGTGAGCATCGATATTAGGGAATATCGGTGGAGTGAATTGTAACGGTTTGTAATCCACCGAAAGGATTATACTAGTGAATAGTGGTTGTTCGATTATTGTACAACCACTTGGTGTTCTCTTTGGCTTAAAGTTTGTTTTTGTTTTTTTNTTTTTTTTTGTTTTTTTTAACATCTAAAAAGCCGAAGAAACCATATTCACCCCCCCTCTACGGTTCTACAAACTACTTGTCCAAATCCACTCCAATCAACTTCAAAACAACCCTTAATCTACCATACACCTCTCAAGGTGTCATGGGGTCCTAAACATCATCAAGAATGATGGGGCTCAAAAGATTACTAGTAAAATGCTATAAACCCATTTTAGTGCCAAAATATAACTACAAGTGGTATATAACATATGTATACTTGCATAATTAATTTCTAGATCATGAAAATATAGTGAATGGAAGTATAAAATGTAGGAAAATTTTTGTTGAAACTTACTTGAAGATTTGAGGTGGTTTGGATGAAAATGTATAATAAACCTAGGGATTTTTATTTCAAAATCCTAACTAGGAGTGTAAAAGAGCCTTGATTAATACTTGTTCTTGAAAAAATGATGGATTCTTCTTGTGTTCTTGTTGTGGCTGATCCAAGGAAGGAGAGAAAATGAAGAACTTTGCTAGTTTATTATTTGTGATATATTTGTACAAATGAAAGAAATATCTAATAAATCTTGATGTATTATTGATGTATATTATTATTAGACAAGAAGTACATGTTTTTAATGGGAGCTAGTATATTTGTCAAGGTTTGTAAGTGATTGGTAAGGGGGGGGGGGGGCGGCGGCCAAGACATGGGGTGGAAGAAATGTGAAGATTTTTGTTAGATATTGTAAGACTTTGTATATATTATGTTATATATTATTAGTTTTAGAGGATACCGGGTACCAAGTTTGCTAGAAATGAATTTTAACGGTACCAAATAATATGTGACGACGTTGTAAAAATTATAAAATTACATTCCTGATGAGAGTCGGGTGTTAAAATAATTGTAGTGTTGAAATATCGTGATCCAACGTAGTTATAGGCGTTTACCGGAAAATATAGTAAATGGTTTCAAAACACCGGGTAAATTAATAATATAATTTTTATATCATTAGAATGAGTCTGAAAATATAGGATCGTAGACGGGAGTATCGGATATATGTTAGTAGTGAAAACTGGGTGGTAACGTTAATTAAATACTTAAACATACGTTAATGAAATCACACAAACCCGTGCATGACCTAATATACTGATGATGTTACTGATGACATGTAGACTACTCTAGTCTATATGATGTGTCCTTACTGATGATGCATGAATTCGCAGCTAAACCAAATTGGTTACGCGAATTTGAATACCCGTAAACTAGGTTTACAAAAAGATGAATGATGATCATTAATAGTGTATTTCTTCCGGAAATGAATAGTGTCACGTGAATAGTAAAAATTTTAAACGCTTCTCAAAATCACAAACTGACTCCGAAAACGATGAATAGTGAAATGATGAATAGTGATCGGTGAATAGTAAATGTTGAATAGTAACTTGTGAATAGTAAATTTTCGAGGTTTTGAAAATGATCTGAATTTACGAGTTATGACAATCATCACCCGATCCAAGCCTTCACACACTGACTCAACTAAGTCCTAACTTACACACTAGGACACCATACACCATACAACAATTACATGACCTATTCTAATTACAAGACATCTTGGATCTACGTCACCATCCAAGTTCACACATATAATCCCCATCCTCGACTCACACACAACTCGGATACTATGACAATATTTACAGAACCTATCACCGTAACACTTGTTACGTTTGCGTGTGGACACCTATAACATCTCGAATCTTTATCTATGTCGAGAGTTCTTCTCTTACCTATGAGGTAGAGGAAAAAGAAAAGCATAACACTAGTTGGTGTGTGGACTCAATAACACTTCGATTCTTGACGACTTCGAGTGTTCTTCTCTTGCACATGATGTAGCGGATGACGGGGTCACTTATAAACACATACCAAAGAGTTATAATGATCAAAGAATGAAAAGGAAAGACCAGGAATTTTTTGTGCAAAGAGGATCAGTTTTTCTGGTGAAAATTGGTCAGTATTTATAGCGCTCGTTTTGAAACATTTGGTCTTACATGAGCAGTACCTTGATTAGGTGAAAATCTCCTAACAGTACCTTGAGAGAATACTGTTTGTGGCTTACGAGTACCTCGAAAAGAATGACCTGAAGGTACTGGTTGTTTAGAAAAAGTTCTTTTCTGTTGAGGGTACCTATATGATTTAGTGAAATTACTATAGTTGACCCTTCTAGAATAATTCCAAACAGGTTTGGGTGAAGCTGGTTTAGTTTCTGTAGGCCTTTGTTGTGCAGATCTGGTCTTTGGGTATTGACTTAAGTAATTTGAATGTAAGTTACAATCTTTTATCAAATGATTAGGACTATAACAAACAAAACATAATTTTTGATTCATTGACCCAAATCCAAATCTTTGAGGGTTATAGCCAAGACCAGTGTGACCTCTAGGTGAATAATGAGAAGAGTTTCTAAATGTAGCAGTATGTTGGAAAGAATTATTTGAAGGAACTGCTGAGTGACTAGCAGTCCTTTGATTAAAGTGAGAAAATACTATTGGTTTTGAAAAAGGTTTAGAGAAACTCTTATCATTGACATTATTCCATGATCCCCTTGTATTCCCATGATTCTTAAGAATCTCAACTTTGACTTCTGGTTTACTTGAATTAGATTGACCCTTAAGTTTATTCCTAAACTCTAGACTGTCTACCCCAAAACAAGAAACATCCTTCCTAGGTGGTTGAAAATTGCCAGTGGTAGGAGGAACAGCATGATACCCTTCATCTTTCTTAAATTCAGGAGGTGTTGGGCTTATAGGTTCCTCATCACTAGATGTGTTTTGCTCTGAACAAGTTTCAAATTCACTAGTTGAGAGTTCTTCTGACTTGA